>VXCM01001014.1:85129-117783 GCA_014773175.1 Lucifuga dentata
CCCCCCAAGGCCAGATTATACCCCCACACTAGTTGTTGATTTTATTTCCACATGCTGATGACACAACCTTATCCACTACAATACACAATTTTAATCACTTAAATGCAGTTACAAACTAATCAAGTGCAGATTACAATGAATCATGAGCTGAATAAAATATGTGATTGGCTTGGTACAAATAAGCTATCCCTGAATTTATAAAATAAAAAAAAAAGTATGTTGCAGTGACATGTTATTTTTTAAATTATGATGGAAAGAAACTTTGGATATTGAAATACAGACTAATTTATGAAAAACACAAGGGGGTATAATCTGGAATAGTGGGGTATAGTCTGATCTAGGCCAAAATATAGTCCAGGGTATAAACCAGACTGGGTTTACACCCCGTTTTATACCTGGGGTATATTTTGGTGCAGACCAGAGTATACCCGGGTATAGTTTGGTGAGGGCTTAATCTGGCCCTCAAACCTTGTACTTTGTGACTTGTGTTTTTTTGTAATTGTTTGAAACCCTACATTAGTGGTCCTCATTCCAAGTCCTGAGGAGCCACAGCGCTGCATATTTTCCATCTCTTCTGGCTCTTGTGAGCAAGAGTTGGAGCCTCCCAGATCTCGATTGGCTATACACACCTGATTTAGCTAATCAGGTGTGGGTAAAGCAGGGAAAGGTAGGAAATATACCGTGCTGTGGCTCCTGAGGACCCGGAATGAGAACCACTGCTCTATCTGTAAATACTGTAGAGACAACTTAGGCAAACAGCCTTCCATTTTTTTTTTTTTTTTTTTTTTGTTACATTTTATTTTGTTGATCCTAGTTTGGTGAATGATTGCTTTAGGGACCAGGAGAGAAAACATCCGATCTTTATGCTGTGTCCTTTTTACCCTAGACGAGGGATGTAACACCAGATTTTTTTTTTCCTTTTTTTGCCTGCAAAGAGTCTCCAAAAACCTCATGTCTGTCAAACATGGCAATTTTAAATATGATTTGCAACTCCAAAGCATTAATAGACTCATATATTATACTCACTTGTGAAATCAAACATTTATTTCTTATCTATTACATGACCTTTTTTTGTATTCTGTAAATTTTAACAAATCAAACCATTTATTTTGAATACATGCAAATTGGCAGCTAAACAGTCAGAACATCCTAGCATTTAAATATAATATATTTTCATGTATTGAGTCACTTCTTTGCTGGTCATTTTCTCTTTTTTTTTCTCCTTTTTTGTTCTCTGCAGGTCATTTTTGATGGTCAGTCATGGCTGCACTTCAAAACATTGCAGATTCTGTTGCTTCATCCGCTACAGTTGAACTCAAACAATAAAATTCCCAAGCAGCTCTGTCTCTAAGAAATGCTCTCAGATATGAAAATCTCATCTGCTATCTATTCCTGTAGCAGTGTGCGATATGTGTACGGAATGTGTGTGTGTTTTGCTGAACGCTTGCCCATGGTTCTGTGTTCATAAGTGACTATTTGCTTCTGTGTAGGTGTAGGTGTATGTGTTCTTATGGATTTGTGAGTGTGTGTGTGTGTCCTGAGTCAGCAGAGTCAGAGTAATTACCCAAAGATCTGGTGGCAGAGGGGCTTTGCAGCACTGTGAGCGCTGACAGGAGGAGCATCATCTCCAGAGCGTTCCCAGGGACCCACAGACTGTAATAACACCACTCAACAGGCCCATCAAGTTGATCCACGTCACATTTCCACACAATTGCAACCACCTAACCCATTTATGCCATAAACAACAGCAGCAAGCTAATAAAACAACTCATTGCTCTGTGTGGGTGTAATCCAATGAAGTGCCTTCTTAAATAATATCGCTCGTACTGTACGCGATATTGAGTAAAGAAGCGTTGGTCCCAATATGTCTTTGATGAACATAATGAGACTTTTCAATAACAAATTCATAAAGAATGCATGAATCGAGGCAGAACTCAGGTATCGCTGTCGACGAGGTCTGCCAAAACGTTAGCTTCACTTTGCGTCACTGTCCTGTGAAAACAAAACAGCTTGTATAGTCCAAAATTTTCTCAGCCTCTGCGTTATCGATGGCGACTCGCAAACCTTATCACAACGGGCTGATCTGACATCTTATTGGCATTTAAACATCAACGGTTTTTATCTTGAAGCCATCACACCTAGAGGGAACTGACAGACAGTGAAGGTCTCTCGGCTGAATGGCATTTCATTAGATACCGTCTGGCCTTAAACTCTTATTGCTTGTGTTTTAAAGTTACTGTATGTTTAGATATAAGGATAATCTTGTTTTCATCTACAGCGCAGGACAAAAGAAAATAATCCAATCAAGCAGATGCACAACATTATTCTATGAGATATTCCATTTTTAAGGTAGCTGGTCTTGATTATTGGATGGTTGACACTTATGAGAAACTGGATGATTTTGCGTATTTTAAGAATCAGACCAATCTGAGCATTTCTTAAGAAGTCATTTTGTTTACTTCTGAGTCCAAAAGGTCCGATTTTCTTAAAACATGGAAAGAATACCAAAAAAAAAAAAAAAAAGNAAAAAAAAAAAAAAAAAGTTTGTAGTTTAGTTTCTAAATTCCAAAAGTTTAAGACAGATAATCTAATTTCAAGTGCTTTCACTTGATGTTTTTTTAATTTTATTTTATTTTTTATTTTATTGCTTATGTGAAGCTAAACAGGCTTCAAGTTAAATTAAGTTGTTTTAAGATTTTTTTTTTTTTTTTTTTTTTTTTTTTTTTTTTTTTTNAGCCTAATATATTCAATTTTCATACATGTAACATTACTGACAATCATTTCCCAAATCATACTACTGGAATCATGAATTAATTTTATTTTTTCCAATCTTCCAGACCGCCATTGGTTTCAGTTCATTCTGGTACGTTATTAAAATCAACTTGTTGATACTTGAAATGTTCTTGGGATAGGTAGTNTTTTTTTTTTTTTTGTTTTGTTTTTTTGTTTTTTTTTAGAAGTTAGTGTTTAAGCACAATAAAAAGTGCAGCGTTATCTGAAAATGTACTGGGGAATATAGTCCCAAAGGAATACCTGTGTTTATTGAAAAAATTTAAATGTTTGTGAGTTCATAAGGCTGCATAACTATTAGCAGGTGACAAATTGATTTTTAAGATGGGTGTATCACTTGAATATTTGATTTTGAAAGATGAGGAGATTCTGCAAAATATCAGGAAAGCTGAAATATGGTTTTATTGTTTAGGAAATGATTGTCAATAACATAACATGTATGAAAAGTTAATATATTAGGCTCATGCAAAATGGCCGGTATGGTCCTTTAAATAAATATTATGAAATCATTTTTATTTACTGTATTGGGAGATTTTTAACAGATTACAGAATATTTTGCTTGTTTGTGGTGGTGGTGGTGTATGTGTGTGTGTGTGTGTGTGGGGGGGGGGNGGGGGGGGGGGAGGCACTACATATGTCCCAGAAAATGAGCTACAGTTGCAAAATGTTGCATCAAATGCTTTTGTTTTTTTTAAATTTTATTTTACATGTCCCCCTTCCCATCATCTCCTTGTGTCCTCCATGGCTAAAAGATAAAATAATTAACAATAAAGCAGAGTAAGTTCCACCTGAACTCACCTGGTCAGTCTACTTCATGAATAAAAAAAACAAAACAAAACAAAATAGGCACTCTTTTATTCCGGTGGATTTACCACAAACATCCTCTAAGCCACTGGAGTGAGCTCATTTGGAAGTCAGTGCACTTTTCCCTAGTGAATAACCCCCCCNGCCCTTCCCACCCTTGTGCTTTTATTTTTAATTAACCTCTCAAAGATACTCTGTTGTTGCTTCCTGTGTCTGTGTCAAGGAGGTTAATGATTTCAGCAGTCCAGGGAGACGCTGCAGAGGACAGATCAATGCACCTCAATTCCCTGCGCCTCATGTTCAGTCTCACTTGCTGGACCACAGTGAAAAGGAGTGGGGAGGGGTTGGGGGCTCGTACTGATCGTGTAGCAGTAGCAGTGGACACCGGTCGGCACGTCAGCACACAGACAAACACAGAAACGTGCGTGCCGAGCTAATTCACGAGCGCCAACACAAACATGAGCATATTGAGACAGAAACACTCTGCCGTTGAAACACTAAAAAGGTCCCAGCCACTGTTGTACTGATGTCAGAATAAAACTTGAAGTCATTAATTGTTGAATTGTGTTGATCTTTGTAAGGAAGAATTTTCCAGCTAAATAAAGTGTATTGATCATCAAATAAAAGTGGAGCTGAAATTAAATCTTAAAGAGTATTCAGGTTACATTTAGTCAGTAACATATCTCCTTGCAGTCTCCTATTGCAGAGATACTAGTAACGTGTTTAATGACAATGACACATGCAGGTCTTCATTCTTAGGTCTTCAAATCATTTTGGGATTCATGTCAAAATATCATGGGCTCCAACTGAGAAGCCCCAATTCTAACTAATTCACCTGGAAAATCTTACTTTGATAATCTTTATCAAAGAAATGGACAACATTCAACTTTTAAAATCTCTGAAACTGGCAAGGCTGCAAGTGGCCTTATTGGTGTTAAAACAAGGCATTTGTGTGCTGTTGTTATGACATGTTTTCAAAAAACTGTAGCTGAATTACTGTTATTCAAAGTAATGTGTCTTAATTTGGTAATTTTTAAGGTCAATAATGAAGTAAATTGACTAATTAGCTCCAAAAGTAAATTACTCCAACAATACTGTTGTGTTTTAGCTAAAGCTAAAGCTTTAGTTAAAGCTAAATATTTAAATCACTTTCAAGATTTTACTGTTTCCTCTTCAGAATGAGACAATAATTTCAACAAACCTAATCAACTGTACTTAAATTTTATACTCACTGTTGTTAATATCTGTGCATGTCATTTAGTTTAGACATATTTAAAGGCAAACACAATTGTATTAAAAAATGATGTTGACTTTGGAGGTTTGCAAATAGCTGGTGAACAAATGAAATAATTAGTTGGTTACAAGCAAATTAGCTGCACTTCTAAGTTTTAAATACACCACTTTAAATCCTGTAACCCTTTAATGGAAGGAGCAGAAAATAGGCCCTAATTAATTGTAAATGTGTCAATACTGAGCTGAAAACCGTGAGGGTTGTGTTTACTCATTTACACCTTCAGTGAAGGACATTGACTTTAAGTCAGCGTGGATGTTTTTTTTTTAAATGCTATTGATCCAGAGGTAATAATGACCACCTCTGGGAAACACGCCATTAAAAAGTCACATTGATGAAAAGTTGAGTTGTTTTTTTTTTTCCCCCTGAATGTTTTAGTAAAATATGACAATAATCAAATCCATAAGGAGGAATACCACTTACAACACCACAACATCATACCGTACCAAAGTTTGGGTTTTGTGGGAATTGTTACTATTCGTCATACAAACAGAAGATTTATTATAAGTAGGCACCACGTCCAGATTTGAACTTTAAAAAGGTACTTACTTGTACTTGTTAGCCATTATAATTTAAATATTTGAAATGTTATTCTGTTTATTTATTTGAGTAATCTGTAATGTAATGTTGAATTATGTATTGATGTACAGCAGCACTGTGGCACTTGGGCACTACGTATCCAAGACAAATTTCCCTCTGGGACAGTAAAGTTTAGTCTAATCTAACATTTTTTTTTTTTTTTTTTAACAAACATTTTCATGATTACATACATGTCCTGATAATTATATTTCAGTTTGGAACTGCTATGATAAGCAGCACTTTTAACAAACTTGAGTTTGTTAAAAGTGAAATTAGTGATTTTATGAATACATAAACATGCGAGACGAGCCTTTCATCACTTTGGGATGTGTATAAAGACATATTATGTTTTTAGGTATTTTTCCTTATTTTTATAGGCTAATGTAACAGTGATGTGTTGGACATTATCAGCATGTCCAAACATGAGGTCGACGCTATAGAAATGCATCCAGTAAATGAAATCTCAGCATAACCAAATATATGCGAACCTTTTATTTTCACGCTCCAAAAACTGAATTTTGACAGTATTTTCCTTTTTGAGGTGAACAGCTTTGAAGCATTGTGAAACGGCACATGATAGAGTCGTTAAGGAACTAGAACTAACTTGGCCTCCTGACAGGAGGACGGGGGCTCCCCGTTGAGTTCATCTCAGCACGTCTCCACGACTATCTGTGAAACACTTCCACTCGCAATAANATCTCTCCTCTCTCTACCTCCTTCTTCCAGCCTTGATATGTAACAGAACTCAAGAGGGAAGATGGAGCAGACATCCATAATCAAAGCCGGACCCGTTCCCCCACTATGTCTCCTTCAAACCACCACTAGCAGGACCCTCGCCTCCCTTCCCTGCTCATGAGTGCCTTTGAAACATCAAAACTGACTGACTGTAGGGAGCCGGGATATATATATTTTTTTTAAAACCATGCTGGTCCACATTTGTAGTGCTGCAGGTATTCAAGCGTGCTGTCCTGAGCTGTGAACTGACCCCTTGCTGGGTTCTGCTCACATTTGGATGTCTCTATCTGTGGAAAATTCACCCCTTCCTATCCCTGCTCTCCCCCGCCTCCTGCGAGCGCAGAACTGGCAGCCAGGATGCATCAATCACCGCACGCCAGGGGAATGACATCATGGCGCATTGGCAGGGCTATCTAAGCAGGGACAGGGAGTTTTTCGGAGGGTTAAGGGAGATAAATATGACTTCTCTTCGTTCCATTGCACTCTGTGAGAACCTCGTCTTTATCAAGGCTTGACGACGACAGGGCTGACTCGTGTCCTCAGCTTTTGGCTCCACTTTCCCCCTTCTCCTCCCCATATATGGCTGCTGATCATTTGTTTTCATCAGCGCCAAACTTTGTTGTTGTTTCTTTTACTCTGCAGCTGAAAAGTGGTTTTGTTGTCACAAGACTAAATTACGTCAAACGGCATTAGGGCGAAGCTGATTTCTGCAAGATCAAGACTGATCTCTGGTGATACATCAAGATGATCAATAAAATCCCTATTCTTGATGCCCTTTGGAGTTTTTGTCCACAAAAACTCTCGAGGGCAATTTTTAATATATTTCATGCATCACTGGTTCTTCAGAAAGAGTTGGCTGACTCTTGCCAATGAGCCGGGTCAACCAAGTTGTAAATGCAAATGAGAGATACTTCATCTATGTTTATTTTTTTTTTGGTCTTTCAGTTTAAATTATAAACAGAAGAGATCCAATACATTTATCATTTTTCTTTCACATTCAATCCTAAGGTAAAACTGCATATTCTAACTTTGAGATAACGAGATGAGACTTTATCAGCACCATCAGCCAGCTAAGCCAGAGAAATGAGAATGTATATCAGCATACAAATGTAACCATGAAATGCACTGAACATTTGGCTCTATTAAAAAATTACACTAAATTACAATTTTTTCTTTTTTTTTAAATTAAAGATGTTGCTGATTTCAGGTTTTAGGTCATATCTTGCTACTTCATTTCTAAACAACTGATGAAGCTATATATTATAATAATCATGAGTAATACTCCATTATAGAAGATGTCAACCATGAATTTGATGTATGTTGTTTTGCTGGTATGTTGTTTTATAGGAACATTGGATTATTCATCTACAGCTTCTGTAGGCAGTCTTTGTTGATGTATATGTGATGGTCCGCTGTTTGTCCGCCTCGGCCTGCACAGAGGTCGACTCTACTGGGCAAACGTGCCGGTCTGCTGAATTGTTAACCCGAGACTCATTCACTGGTTAGCCAATAGAGGAAGCAGCATGGAGGTCAAATGAGTCTGATTCGATAGAACTTGCAAAAAATGACTTTTTATTCATGTGCCAAAATATATTCTTTCGACTCCATTCCTGAAGATGGGATCATACAGCGATCGTGCAGTTTGAGTCCAATACATACAATTCACATACACAGTACATTATTGACGACCATTTTCCACAATATATTATTTTAAGGGTAAATTTTAGATTTTTTTTTTCCCCAACAGTCCAGACTGCCATTGGTTTCAGTTCATTCCAGTACTATTAAAATCAACTTGTAGAGACTAGAAACACATTTGAAATATGTAATCCATCAATCACGGCAAACTCTATGCTGATTACATTTTTCGGCCAAGTAACTTTATTTAACTGATCCAACATGGAGCTGCACAGAAGATAATGTATGTCTTCGCCAGGAAATACAGTCCCAGGAGAAGACGGCTTTTACTGAGAAATTAAACTGAGCGTTTCTTCTACAATCGTGCATACATGTTAGAAGGTGAAACATTGAATTTTAAGGTGAGTGTTGATTTTGAATGATTAGAGGATTTGAAAAAAAATAACAGGAGAACTAAATACAGTTTTATGTTTTTGAAATTGGTTGTCAGTAATGTACCATGTTTGGCATTGTATAGATCAGGCTCAAACATGCACGATCACCAGTATGGTCCTTTAAGAATTTCTAGCATTCATGGGAATTTATTGCTCTAAAGTTGTTTTGGTTTATATCGCAGTGTCTCAGCCTAACAAATAATGGATACAGATTGCTGTTGTTGTGCTTTGTGCTTCATTTGACACATAACCCCCACCACCACCTTCAACTCTCCAATGTTGAACATGGGGATGTAAAGATGAACTCGTTTTAATCGAGTTAATCTGAGCTGATGATATAATACACCTCTTCTCCTGAGTGCTTTTATGAGTGAGCATGAATGACAGAGGAGAAACTGATATGGGAGAGGAAATCTGGTTTTGCTTTCGCCCCTCATCTCTCTTTTGGCCTGTGAGAGCCAATAAATCCCACATCCACAGCTATTAGATTGACAGAGCTGAGCGCCGTTTGATGTTCAGATGGCTGAGAACGGGCTCGGCGCATTCCAGCGGCCAAATGCAGTTTGGCTGTCATCGGCAGGCCCCGCATTTGGACATAGGTGGCATTCATGTCAATTATCCATGCCTTTGACAATTATGTGTCCAAGATAATGCTTATCTTTTCACCTTTTCACCTGTGCTGAAATGCTGCACGGCTACACTCTCAATGTGGCAAAGATAGTGTCGAGAATGATCTCTCAGTCGTTTGTTTCGTCACACCACACATTGGAATGCATTTATGAGATAAATCCTTCAGGAAAACAAAATCATTCTGCCTGTTTTGCTCTATAATCAAAACAGAAAGGGATTAAAACTTAGCCACTTTACAAAGGCTGATGCATAAGAATTATATTTGTTTAGAGAAAACAACACATTTTGGCAGGAAAGCCTTCAGGGTTACATGATAAAAAAAAAAAAAAAGNAAAAAAAAAAAAAAAGGATAAACAAAACATGATGAAATCAAGGAAAATAAGATACATTCTTGCAAGATAATAAGTTATTTTCCTTTATCATGTAATGGACTGTAAATGTAATAACATAAGGAATGTAGCTATAATAACTGTTTAAGTGCATCAACTCAACAGCTGAAATGTAAAATATAAACGTGTACAACTGTAGAAAACTTACACTGGAAAAACAGGAATTCAAGTCTGAATATCTGGTTTTAAAATAATTAAATCCTATTTTTGTTATCTACAGGAAATGTTCTTATCAAGCGCCATAGGCACTTGATTATTAGACCGTCTTCAAGCTAACTGGTCTTGATTTGTCTTAGATTTTCGCATGATACTCGACAATTTTACTTGATTACAGACTAGTTTGCCTGTTTGTAGCAGTTTTTTTCCAGTGTAGATAAAAATTCCAGGCTCATAAAAATAATTTAAAAGTTGTGTACAGAGAGAAAAGACATCAGGTCCTCAAAAATTGGAGGCTTAATTCTCTGCTCAAACCTCTTGTGCAAGTTGGACAGCTCTCAGGATAATAAATTACCCTCTCAAGTACACCGCTGAGGTTTTAAGCGCAGGGATGAGGCCAAGGGAAAAGGGAAAATTGTGTGACCTGGTGACCTACAAACTCTTAACCCCTGGCCTAAGTCCTGGGCACCTCCCCGAGAGCTCTCAGAAAGCCTGAGTCAAACATCACATTTGGACTTTGTCTCCCTGACCTTTACACGCGCTGTCACTCCAGGTGCTCGCCATTCCCCCTCATTTCAATGCAGCGAGAGGAGGGAGGGAGACAGAGAGAGAGGGAGAGATGGGAGCAACTGAGGATGGATAGTCTTGGTGATTAAAATTAAATACACCCNGAGAGAGAGGGAGAGATGGGAGCAACTGAGGATGGATAGTCTTGGTGATTAAAATTAAATACACCCCCCCAGGAATTTCTTGCTGATTCTAATTATTTCTTTTTTTCCCCCCGCTCTCCTCCCTTTACCTCCTCTCGCCTCTCCTCTGCATACGCCGAGGATGGGGGAACTAGTGAACGAGTGAGAGACATGTTGACAAGAGGGTGCTAAGTGGATTTGAGTTATGGGCAGTTGGGCGATGTGTTTGTTTAACCATCTGGTAGCGACTCCCTCCGTTTTGTGATGGAGTGCCTGTGGATGGAAGGAGTCCAGTCCCAGTATGGATGCACACAATGCATAGGATGTTGATGTGATAGGGTCAAGCTAAAGGAAAACAGCCAGACTGAAAGATGCACATTTGATGAGCTCATTTCTAAAGCATGATGCACCATTTTGCAGCAGGGTATGTACCTGTGTACAGTCAGCCTCCACAGAAGCAAAAGATAATTGAAAGATTATGTTCCAAGTGTTTCAAAGTACAACAAAGATGACAGAGCATCTGGAGTCATGCTTTTGATATTATCACCATGGTTACTGTTTTGTTGATGTAGCCACATGGCTAACACAAGATACTTTACAGTTCCACAGAATATCTGAAATACTCTGTATATTGTGGCATAAGGCCCAATTGCAGTAGACTGCAAATTATGCTTATTTCACATAAAATTAGTTGTCATCAGATGTTAAAGGTCCAGACTGGCGATTTTGCATGTTTGAGCCTAATATATTCAATTTTCATACACGTAATTTTACTGACAATCAATTCCTAAAGCATACAACTGGAATGGTGAATTATTATTATTTTTTTTCCTACCTTCCAGACTGCCATTGATTTCAGTTCATTCTGGTACTCTATTACAGTAAAATCAACTTGTTGGTACTTGAAACATTCTTGGGATAGGTAATCCATCATCGGCAACAAGACGCATATTCAGGGTTTTTAAAAAGTCATGTAATTTTAGCGTTTAAGCACAATAAAAAGCACATACTGAATGTATGTCTCCACCGGGGAATATAGTTCCAAAAGAATACCTGCATTTATCAAAAAATGTAAACAACCCTGATTTCATAAGGATGTGTAACTATTAGCAGGTGAAACAACAATTTTTAAGGTGGGTGTATCGCTTGAATATTTTATTTTGAAAGATTAAGAGATTTTGAAAAATATCAGGAAAGCTGAAATATGGTTTTATCTTTTGGGAAATGTTGGCAGTATCGTAACGTATGAAAATGGAATATATTAGGCTCAAACATGCACAATTCGCCGGTATGGTCCTGAAAAGGTTGTTTTCAAACTACAGTGATTTTGCTGTCCAACTCAGTGAAAGAGTTGCTGCTTTTATTTATTTATTTATTTATTTACCTTTGTTATTGCCTCCAACATGGAGGTTCTGAATAGAACTGGAGAAGCTAGATATTATCATAATCATTAGTAATACTCCATTATAGAAGATCCATTTGTTTTTATCCACCATGAATTGATGTATGCTGTTATGTTGTTTTATAGGAGCATCTCTGTGTAGAATGTGTTCAAATTAAAATTAAAATACCTGCATGTTGACCGAACGACATCAACAGAGTCCCAAATGAAAGCTGTCGACACAAGCTGTTGTCCCCTCTTATGACAGCTTACACACGGACACATATATAATGTTACATAAACATGCAAACACACAAACACACTGCTACTGTCTTCAAACACTGAGTCCAAGTAAAAGCCAGATCCCAGTTATAATTTTCCATGGTTTCCTGTTATTGAATCTAGCGTAGAGGGATTTCATGCAGTTGGAGCTCTCTGCGTGCAAAGCATTGTTCATCTTCAGCAATTATACGTGAGGTGGCAGTAACCAAATTAGGCACCTCTTATTGAAGCGGTGACATGGAGTTCTGAAGTAATTACACCGCCTTTTAATAACACACCCGGCAAATTCACTTTTTAATCTCAGCATCCTGAATTATTAAGCAGCCTCTTCCACGACTTCTCTCTAGATCGTTTCCTTTTAGAGTGCGATTGCCCAACGCTGGTAAACAGAAATAAAATGTTCTGACATAAAACACCCCCTGAATGAAACAACCCTAATTCATTAAAATCTTCCATTACATAAGGAGTGGTCCTCAACATTTACAGAGATGTAGAAGAATCAGTGGGAGTGTGTGTTGAACATTGTCACCAAGTATGAAGCTAGTGAGTGTTTGACCAGCATCTATATTTTTGCAGCCCATGGATGGATGGATACCTCAAGGCTGAGGCAGCTGGCCAATCAGAACAGAGTAGGCTTTTCAGGACACCCTTAATGAGACAATGACAGTCAGCAGGTTTACATGCTTGCTGTACTCCGATGATCTGTCTGTGCTGCGATTAAGGTAATAATATGAGCAAGACATATATATTGAAGGAATTAAAGGATCATATAAGCAATCATGCAGGTTTTTGCCCAATTATGCAACCTGCTACTGTTATGCTACTGACAATCAATTTCCAAAACATAAAACCGTATTTTAGTTTCCTGTTATTTTTTTAAATTCCCAAATCTTTTAAAAGCAAAATGCTCAGGTAATACACCCACCTTAAAATTCAATGTTTCACCATCTAACACTTACGCAGAAATGTAGAAGAATTTCTCGGTAAAAGTTCCTTCTCCTAGGACTATATTTCCTGGCGGAGATATACATTGTCTACCATGCAGCTCCATGTTGGATTGGATAAATAAAGTTACTTTGACAAAAAAAAAAACAAAAAAAAAAAANAAAAAAAAAAACAAAAAAACAATAGACATGTTTTTTGCTGTGACAGATTGCATATCTGTGTTTCAAGTCTCTACAAGTTGATTTTAATAGCATACTGGAATGAACTGAAGCTAAGGACAGTCTGGAAGGAAGGGGGAAAAAAAATTCTAAAATTTACTGCTAAAGTAGTATATTTTGGGGAATGTAACATGTATGTGGATTGTATAAATTAGGCTCAAACATGCACAATCACCAGTATGCTCCTTTAAGAGGATTCTGCAGTTTGCCAAATATAATGGAGTATGTGGAGGATCTGCAATGCATGCATAGGTAACTTATTCTGATTATAATGATTACATGGCTGAATAATGCAATTTACAGTTGCATTAATAATAATCTTGTTCTGTTATTTGCAGTAAGATTACTCCGATTTATGCTGATTTCAATCTTATTAAGGTGTATACATGACCTTTGGAGAAAAAAAAAATCCATTTATTGCCTTAATCTGAGTATAATCAAACTTTTAATGTGCATATAATCATACTGAATAAGATACTTAAAGAGGTCTGTTTTCACTCAGTGTGCACAGCAGTGCGGCAAGGAAGAGTCAAAGTTGATCACTGCATTTTCAAAACAGAGCACCAAATGCAAATAAGAATATGAAAGTCTGTACAACATGTCACTTTTAACATATTATACACATTTAACACATTGTGAGTTGAAGGTTGCTGTCGACAGGCAAGAACTCACTCTGTACTTTTATAGATTTTATATGGTAAATGTTACTTCAGTGGGTTATTCTTCTAATGCTGCTATATAATAATGTCAAAGTCAAAGAATAAAAAGAAAAATCTACAAAAACCACCAGCCAATTTAATGTCCACTGTTGTGGTCCAAAGGAAGAAAAGAATCCAGGCTGGTGGAAGCTTACAAATCTCCCCCCTTTCACTTCACAGCAACACTAAAGTGACACAACAGCTAATAAAACTGTGTCGTGTCTACAGAGAGCAGCAGCAAGTTAGTTAGTGTTGGCAATCACACGGCATCGACCCTCCCTAAAGTCCAAGTTTGGATCGATGAAAGCCATTCTCTAACGGACAGAGTTGGAAGTTGGAAATCCTGATTTCTCCTTTAGCACCTCATTCTGTTTTTCACCTCTCCATCTTGGAGAAATGTCAGGAGAACAGTAAATGTATAAAAGGTCAGTGGCGTACTAACAGACCCTTCCAAGCTTTCATTACTTTCGCTGTTGGCTATAGCAGAGGCGCTTGGGCAACCGTGCTGACATTTGGTTTGTTTTTACACCATGTTGAGTCTCACACAGCTGTAGCTCCTAATAATGTCAGAGGAAAAGATCTCGGGGCAGATTTGTTGTGTTTATTGCTACCGTGCAGGGACGGAAATAGAGTTATGATTTGTACCGCAAAACTAGCATCGACAACAAAATCAATACATGGGGTTACGCTTCTCACGTGGGAGGAAATAACTTTCCTGGCTCATTTTTCTGTTTCATGATGCACTGATGTTTTAAATGAAGACTCCATTTGTAAAACAAACAAACAAACAAACAAAAAAAAAAAAAAANAAAAAAAAAAAAAAAACAGGTAAAATCCATTTTATAAATTTGTAAAGTCATATTTTTCAATATGCATTCTGAGTAATATCACTCAAACTGTGATTGTTGTGTTTTGTTAATTTAATTAGATTGTTTTTTTTATTTGAAACCCACATCAGATCAAATTGATGTTAGTCTTTTTTAATTTTTTTATTTTTATAAATGGAGTTAGATGGTTTTGCAAATGATCTCTTTAAATATGCCCTGTTCCTATGAAGCTTAGAAAGTGTAAGTAAAGCCAGTTTGGACTGAAGCACCCCATAAAAACATTTATTAAAGTACCATGCCAGTGATTTTGCATGTTTGAGCTCATTAAATACTTCCCGTATATATGTTACATTTCTGTTAGCTATTTTCCAAAATATGAAACTCTATTTTAGGTTCTGTGTTCTTTTGCCACATTCCCTAATCTTTCAAAATCAAAATCAAGAGATAGGCCCCCTTAAAATTCAATGTTTCTTCTGCGAACACTTCTGATTGTAGTTATGACTGGAGAAGGTACGACCATTTTAATTCATCAATAAAAGCAGTTACCTCCTGGGACTATATTCCCTGATGAAGACATACATTTTCATGTAGTTAGGGACTACTAAATCAGGGAAAACACTTGTTACAGCATTATAGCATGTTTTCTGTGCATCCTGGAATCACGGCAAAGCTGCAAAATCATCCTATTGAGTTTCCCATGAAGTGTTTCAGCTAAACAACAGTGTGTTTTAATGAGTTATAATACATTTTAACAGTCAAAGGCCTTGAAAACGGATCAAATAAAACTGGCATTGCAACTGTATGTTAAGAGATATGGAACACGCAGGTTGCATCTGCCCATTTTAAGCAACGTTCTGCCAGACAAAGACCTTACTGTCTGAAATGGTGCTTATGTAAAATGCTTTTGGGAGCTTCTAGAAGTCAATATTTTCTCTAGTCCATACGCTGTGTTGTGTGTCATTTCCAGAGTCATTTCCATTTAATTTGTCAAAAAGTGAAATATCATTGTTATGTTTTTTTTTTTTTGGCTGCTTTTTCTCTGCTGTAAAGACTACAGACTAGAGACAGATTGCTGAGTTTCCATCAACAGAAAGTTGGTTCTGCTTAGTATTAGCTTATCTTTTTTATTTATGGTGGCAAAAGTGTCTCAGAAGGATTTGCGACTGGCCACTTTTGAAGGAGGAAGCACTTTTCAAAAACAGATGCATGCATGCCGAGAACACATCCATGTGGTGAAAGGGAAAGAAAAAAAAGAGGATTGTCTGTAATTTATCACTCTTGCTGTGAACATATGAAGACATCAAACACCGCTAGGCTGAAAATGTCCACAGCAGGTCAGAAAGAAAGAAAGAAAGAAAGAAAGAAAGAAAGAAAGAAAGAAAGAAAGAAAGAAAGAAAGAAAGAAAGAAATTGCACAGAACTGTGATGACAGATGATGTATGTCTCTGTTCTTTTGAGCTTATCACACTCCATAACTTAGGCTTAAGTTATGTTGTCACGTGCAGCCTTTCCCACTCACACCGTTTACTTGTGGGTGTGTTTCCACATCAGCCTTGCAAAACACACACAGTTTTCTCTTAAACACAGATAATCCAGATCAGAACCAATTTTTATGTTTCCCCTTTACCAGCTGATCAACTGACTGCATCAAACCAAGGCGCAGGTTAATAAAGTTTGGGCTCCGGCGTGTAAATTGTCAATTTTGCCGTGGCTGAGCGCTCAGGAGCGCCATGACAGTGGAAAAACACAGTTGGGTGACTCAATTGACACTCCCTCCAGGTCAGAGGTTAATGAATGATTATTTCTGTATCCCAGCAGGCGTTGCCCACTCTCCCGTGGCCAGGAGGGTGAAAGAAACTCAATTTAGGCAAGATAAATCCCAGGGAGATAATTTGCTGTGATTTAATCAGGGCTGAACTGATTGCTGCAGACAAGGAAAATATAACCAAGAGGAATTGGTTTATTGATCTGTTTAAAAAAAAAACACACTGACTTGCAGAGGATTCAGAGAGTGTTAATCCATAGAAAGTGGTTTAATGGCCAGTGATTACAGCACATTATCAGTCAAGGTTTAGCCTTTGCAACTGTAAATGATTCACTGGGTATCCTGCATGGAAATAGTGGATTAACAGGATTTAGGTATTTTATTTGTTAAAGAAGTGAACATCAGGCTTCAATATAGCTTTCTGCATTACATTATTAGACTCTTTTCAAGATAACTGGTATTGATTTTTCTTAATAACACTCTGTTTTTTCATCCGACTAGACTGGATGGTTGACACATTAATATGCCAAACTATAAGACAAAATAAGATGGCTTTGTGAAAGTCTTTTTTTCTTTAATAAGTAAAAAAAAAATGTCAGTGTAATGGCTTATTTCAACCTGTTTCTACAACAAACTTTTCTGGAATTTTCTATAAATGTGTGTCAGAAAAGTATCATCAACTTCTCATCCGTCTGCATAGGTTTATATATAGCAGAAGTTAAATTGTGAGATTTTGGTCCTAAATTTCCAAAATGTCAGCATTTTGTTGCAGTCTTTGGTCACAAGTACGCTAAATTGTCATCAATGGTGGACGTATCTCTGTTAACTTTTATGTGCGACAGCCAAAAGTCTGGAGGAGCTTGAGGCTGACCACGTGTCATTGCAATATGATGCTTCATTCTACTAAAATGTTGCTCATTTGACTATCATGTGAACGAATGATGCCTTAACGAGAAAGACATTAACTTTACCGGAATGGCAGGATTTGTTTTCTAAACTCAATACTGCAACATGTCACTAGAAAACAGAATATGGTGCTTGTTTCTAGTAGGAGATTTTTTGCAGTGTAGTGGCGGGTTTTGCCAGCAGTCTGAGAGAGGAGGATCTGGGCAGTGATTTTGCAAATATAAAAATCATTTAAAGTCTTACCACGGTGATGCAACAGCTTTGAAATACATTATTGTGTGAAAGTGTCTGTGTGTGCGTGTGTGACCTAAACTCAAATCACTCCCCCCGCCACCTGACCCAGAACCTCGCTCATGGAAAACTGCCGAAGCAAAATGAGAGGAGAGACAGAGTTCAAGAAAGATATGATTTCACTCGGAGGCCAGGTGTGGGCTTTGTACTCGCCACGAACCGTACCAGCACCGCGTCCTTCCTGTCCAACACTCTATTATTTATACCCGCCTTTAGAGACCGTGTGACAACGTCACTGCTAATGACTAAATCAGAAGTGCAGAGAAAGAGATGTTCACCATCAGGGGTGGAAGAAGTACTCTTTACTCAAGTAAAAGTAGTGGGAAAAAAAACACTCCATCACAACCAAAAGCCCTGCATTCAATAGAAGTTTTATTTACATACAAGAAACAAGTACCGGTGGTAAAATGTACTCAAGTATCTGAAGTAAAAGGGGATTTTCATTGTTTCAGATAATTTGAAGAAGGAAACAAGGATAGAAGCATTGAATGACAGAAGGAAGCAAGGACAGAGGTAAAAAAGAAAGGAAAAGTGCGGTAGAGGAAAAATAGATACCAATAATGATGAGATTTTTACAGATAGAAGAGATATTTATATGTAAGATAAGTAATAACTATAGCCGTCAGATAAATGCAGAGGAGGAGAAGTATAATATTTGCTCTGAAATGGAGGAGAAAAAGAAATTCCTATTACACAGTAAAACTTTAGTGAAGTCACAGAAATAATAGCAAATAACTGAAGTCTGCAGGTGTATAAATGATTAGAAATATGATTATGCAAATATTTCAAATAATGAATAATAACTGCAGGTATTTGTGCCTGTTGTTGGATACAAAACAGTGGAATCCAAGAACATTTTAAAATATAAATGATGCTTTTCTCTTGCAGACATGAGGGAAAGGGTATTAGTAAAACAAACAAACAAAAAAAAAAAAAAAAAAANAAAAAAAAAAAAAAAAAACATGTCGAGTGTTTGCATGAACCTGCTGGTGCACCAGATGGGTGAGATTTATTGCATCACTGTATTCATATTGTGTCAGGTACAGTAAGCGATTAATCACAGAAAAGCAAAACAAATTGACTTTCAAACACTTCCATGTACTTGTCAAATTTTTTGGCACTTGGTGGCCTGTTGTGGCAAATCCTGCACACCTGGTACCAAAGTATGCTAAACAGAGAAGAATCTGAGTGTGTGTCAGCGCCGTTCTTACATGATGTGAAGTCTTGAGCCAAAAAAACATCAAATCGAATGCAGCTTCTGAAGAAAAGGTGAGGAATCGCATCCACAACATCACAAAACATTTGCTGTTTTGGAGTCCAAAAACTGTCCATCTTAGGTTTAGTCGACCTCTAATTTTCTTTTTAAAGCATTTTACGCTGTTTTGCAGAAATCACCAACTGTGTATTCCATATGGCAGATCTGTTTCATTCATTCTGACTGAACTGATGAGCTGAGATCTGCTGGAGAATTAAAGGAGAATTACTGGCGATCCTGCATGATTGAGCCCAATACATACAACCCACGTGCACTTCATGTTACTGACAACCATTTCCCAAAATATTTTGCGTGTGTGAGAGAGATGCAGAGTGCAGCAGATAAGAATGAGGCTTGAGGATTGAGGTGTAGTCAGATCTGAGCAAAACTTGCTAATAAACTGACTAATCAACCAAAATCAAATTTATTGATCACTAAGAGATGTAAGGAAACAAATTTTAAACCTTGCCCAGATATCATACCGTTGAAATTTGCCACTAGATTGAAACAAGTCTTAATTTTTGCTTGACATATGTTTTACACTGTAGTAATACTTCCTTTACGGTAAATGCTAAAAGAGGTTGGTAACTAGCATTTATGAATGAAGGAAACTGGTTTTGTAAAGCTATTTTCCCTTATTGACATGCTAAATCTGACACTGTATTTTATGAATTACCCTTACTCTCTGTCTCAGCCACTCCAAATCTTCTGCAGCAGCTCAAACATTTGTCTGCACCGACGCTGAGGGACTTCATTTCTCATGTTGGCGGTGGACAGTTGTCCTGTAGGTTAATGGCTCACTGAAGACCTGAATCAGACCCAGATGAAAGCGACCAAAAGGGCCCTCGTTTTTGCCCATTAATCATCCTTGTTTTCTTTAAGGTGATCTTTTCACCCTGTTTTTAAGTACCTGTCTGTTTTCTGGAAGGGGGCTTGTCCAGGGTCCAAGGGGCCAACTGGGGGCCTGTCCGATCCCCAACCCCTCCTCCCAAGGAGTCCCAGGAGCTCCGAATCAGGCCCCCAGGTTTAATGGCTTTTGTAATGGCAAATTATAAGGCGCTACAAGGGTAAGATTAATTGAAGGGTGGTCTCGGGCCCTTGCTTGGCTCAGGCTACAGTGTAACCTGAGACGTGCACGTCACACTAAAAAAATGTGGACGGCTGCCCTGTTGACCAAAGGCATCAGACTCATGAACTCTTGTGACATGACACTTTACCAAGGTTATATTTTGCTTGCCTGGAGGGGACATCTGACTTGAAAAAAATCATTATCATTTGTAAAATTAACCAATTGTTTTGTCAGCTTTTTCAGCACCGCCATCATTCCTGTGCTAATAGATTTGCTATGACTCAGTGACCACTTACTTCACTCCCAGGATATGCGGTTACAATGCTCAGCGTTATAATGCGATGCCGGAAAGCACAAAACTAAATATCCAAATCATCTCTATTACAGTGAGAGTAGTGATTTAGATTGCAATATATGAGGGAGTAAAAGGAAAAACAACTGCAGGCTCAATTTGTCAAAATAACCTCAACGGGTCCCAAGACTGTTCTCATTAGTCTCAGTGGGATATGAAACGGCTCATGCTGTAAAGCAGCAAAGAGAGCAAAGCTGGAGCATTTAAGCAGATAATGATTCCCAACCCTGCAATACTGTCCAGGACTTTGTTTTCATTTTACTCGGACAGATGTTTTGCAAGTTAACATAACCACAGATCAGACAGGACAAGTCAATAAGTGGTTTCATTACTGTTAATAAAGGCTCTAATGAGGATAGAATATGTCAAAATAATTACATTTGCAGCACAAAACACCATTTTTTGACAAAATTATATCAAACCAAAATATTATCACGTTTGCTGTTACAAAAAGAACAAAAGCCTCCAAACAGACTGATTATGTCTCCACAGCGTACTACTAAGTATAGCAAGTCTGGCAGAACATTATCTTGACAATGAAGAGATCAGAGATTTTTGTTCCTCTCTAGAGGGTTTTTATGTCCTCTAATTCTGCTGTAAAAAGTAATGCAACGATGGTAATCTGTGGTTTCTACATTTTGCCGGTTGTGCTTTGTTTTAGTCAGTGCCAGTTGTAGCTCGACCGTTGGCGTTATGCATGTGAGAAACGCGTGCTGTCATGTTAAGTATAAGTGTATTGTGGGTAATAATGCTGGAAACAATATCTGACCACACACTTAGTCGGGAAAAGCATCAGTTTGTCAATCCCATGGTAAGTGAATCTAATGAGTTCTCTGAAGCTGAACATAAAGAAAACATCTCTGCGTGATGGCCACTAAAACAGTGTGAGCTTCACCTTTCACACCTCAGCACCACACTGGCCTCGGTCAGAGAGAAGCGGGTGCCGAGCGATCTTGGAAAGCACAATCGGCTATACAGCTCAAATGCGTCAGCGCTTATCCTCTCAAATCTGTTCACGTGTGTTGAATCCTCGTTTTGCTCTTTGATAAAAATGACAATGGAGACTTGGCAGCGTTGCCTCCGAACAGCACTTGACCCCTTCCAAGAATGCAATGGAGCAGATGGAAAAAAGAGAGAAAGAAATGCAAACGAAATGGGAGGCCCAAGCTCCCCGCTCATATCTCATCTCTATTAACGGGTTTACGGGTGACCCCAGGGTTCCTCGTAAAAGTTTACGTGGAGGTTTCAGTCAGAGTTCCCTTTAAAAGAATGAAAGAAATTGGTTGGTTTATGGTTAGCCTACAGAATTTTATGGCATGTTTTACTTAAGTTCCCATTTTTACAGATCCTGGTTCCAATTAGCAGAGTAGCAGTGTAGAGGGCTAAACTGAGCTCCTCTTTACTCTCCGGGTAAAACAACTAAAAAAATATGACAGGGCACTTAATTGACTGTTGATCTCTGAGGACACATACAGGTCAAGTGCAGAGGCATAGAGATGGTGTTTGAGGATCAATGATACCTAAGAGTTGTTACCACTTCAGCACGTATGTTAAATTAAAGCTGGATAAGACATGCGGACACAGAGGAAAAAAAAAAAAATCCTTAAAGGANAAAAAAAAAAAAAAAAAAAAAAATCTAATGTTTAAGCTGGACTACATGAATTCACATAATTTCTGCTGTCTTTGAGTATTACCTAGAAGATATTCTGCATGGTGCTTATTTTTGCAAGTCGTAAGACTTATGAGCTCGACATGAGTTTTACGTGAAAATGTATGGTATGGCAATAAACCATACTATAAATAAACAATAATGGCAACAATGGCAATAAACCATGGCAATAATAAAGATTGACTGATTGATGTATCATGTAGCCCCTTTTCTTCACAGTTAGAAGCTGAATGACGACACACGTGACAAGAAAGACAATGCTTTCATATATGATTTGATATTTATATTCTGAAATCATACAAGAATGTTTTTCTTTTGCAGAACTGAAACCGTGCTTTTTTTTTTTAAACAGTTGATGAACACAGCAGCAGAATTTAAAAATATTACAGTACTATGATTTTTTTTTTTNTTTTTTTTTTTTTTTTGTGTTTAATGTGTATTCCTACACATGTTGAACTTGGGTAGGGGTTGTGTTTATTGTTGTTTTTTATGGCGACTGTCATTCACCAAGTGCGGTTTCACCTGCGATTTGCTGTGAAACTGAGTATATTGCCAGTCGTGTGTCCAGCGTGCCACATGGGGGTGAAGCGTTTTTTTGATCATTGGTCGTCTACTGTGTCAAGCCGATTAATGTGACTCCCCAAACTTCAAATTTCTGATTATGTTAACAATTCTGACATCCACTGCCCACGTTTTTCAAATGATTATTCAACAGTATGGCAGGTATAGGTTAAGGTTAAAGTGCAGTTAAGATTAGGTATCTCCTCCTTTCTTATTTTCTCTCTAAAATATACAATCATTTTCATTTCCTCTCTCTTTTACTTTCCATACAAGCCAATAAACTTTGGTTCCTCCCTTTTTCTGGTTTTCTGTCTCAAATACATCATCTCTTTCTCTCTCTCTCTCTCTGACCTCTGTGATTCTCTGTCTTTCTCAGATAGATGCTCTTTTTCTTGATCTCGCTTTTTAATGGCCCCACAAAAAAAAAAAAAAAACNAAAAAAAAAAAAAAAAAAGTCTTCCCCCAAGTGTAACATAAATTAAAATGCAATAAATGCAGTTAAAAAGCGAGATAAAGTTCACAATCTGTCATGAGTGGGTTCTTACTTTTAGGAGACTCATTTATTTGTAATCCTGTGCAATGTTTTGGAAAAGCAGTGACATATACAGTATATTTCTGTGTCTTTTACTTGGAATCTCTCTCTCTTGAACCCACACAAATGTCTATATGTTTTATGAATTCATATGCTTATATTTAAGAAAGGATACTGACAATGACATAGATCACTTGAATAAACAGTGTGGAGGGAAGAGAACAGCCCTTGTTACTGAAATGACAGATGAGGGAGGGTGACGTGGTTCTCTTTGCTTCACAGGAAATCCTCTGTCTGCTCATGCTCACACACACACACACACACACACACACGAATCTTCCNTCACAGGAAATCCTCTGTCTGCTCATGCTCACACACACACACACACACACACACACGAATCTTCCAGTTTAATGCTTGCTTGTTAAAAAAAAACAAAAAACAGACAAAATAATCACAGAATTTAAGAATATACAAACAAGGCCCCGCCCACAAGCCCAGTTGCTCTTCTTCCCACACAAACAACACATATCATTTCAAAGAAGATGTGAAGGTGACTGTAATTGATTGTAACCATGTTTTATATCTGCACATTCAGAACCATGACTACACGCTGATTTGTGATGTCACAAATCATGCTCGTACGTGCACATCACAACTCCAGACTTCAGGAAGAACGTAGAAGTCTTCCTACTTAAGCAGATGAACGTGAAAACAGCTTCCATTGACAAAATGCACATATTGTACATGAATCTACACTGAAAGTGAGACATCAAAGGGAAGAAACCAGAAATTAAACAGTGTTTAGGTTTTGAAGTTGGGGTGTAGATGCACATGGATACACGTTAATGGCTTTATGTCTCATCTCATACTACGAATCATATGCAGATCGGTATGATATTAAAGCTCTGTCTGATAGGATTAAGAAAACATATTGTATGTGGCAGTATGTTTCACACAATATACACACACATTGACACACTCAAACATACACACACACTTCCCGCTGATGTCCTGTGTGCCTCTGAGCCAGGCTTTGGAAAGGAACTAAACCCATAACACAGTGGTTGTTTCCTGCTACAGGAGCTTTAATAGGCGACAGGGCAGCTGACTCACCAGGCAGGCTGCAGACGTTTTCCTTACAACATGACACTTACAATAGGCACTTAGCCTGTTTGAAGGTTAGCAGGTAGAACTCACTGTAATTACTTGGAGATTTTGTATGTGGCTGAAAAATCATCACAGTTAGAACATGCGTTTTAGTGTGTGTGTGTGTGTGTGTGTGTGTGTGTGTGTGTGTGTGTGTGTTCATGTTCTGACCCATGAGATGGAAGTCTTTATGAAAACCACATTTTATTGTGGGAATTGGTTAAATTGTAGTTTAAGGAAATCATTTGATTTCTATACATGCACATATGTTTCTAGCTGAGAATATAAATACAACAGACCAAAATTTATCAATTATTTTAGGATCCAAAATAAAGATGGAATACTAAATGCAGGTAATGGACTCTGTAAATTGCATCAAAAAGTACAGAATTCTGTGTTTTTTGTTTTGTTTTGTTTTTTTTGCAATAGTTTGTGGGATAAGCTAATTTTATTTTTGTTTTAATCAAACATGCTTTTAGCTAAATGGAGTCAAATGAATAAGTGTCTCATTTTAAAAGAACCTCCGCTTGGCTTTGTCTGTTGACAATTACAATAAAGTTTCATTGAAAAAACTCCAGCCTGTAATGTGCCTGTAATTCACAATGTAGAGGGCGGTAATCATCCTCAAACTAGATGTAAACCCCAGAAGAAGAGGAAACGGAAGGGTTAAACGAAGAAGAATGTGTTGACAACAAAATGTTGTTGACAAATGTTGACAACAAAAAGAAAGGCAGAGTTATTTTACACATTTCTGCTTTGTTGCCATTCTACTAATCTGCTCTAAGGTTTTTTTCTGTCCACTTCGTGTCTACACGCTCTCCTGCTTGCTCCATGTTTCCACTCATGCAGGCACACTCAGGTACCTTTGGCACTAATCAGATCGGCTGTTGGCCATAATTTCTGACATCCCAGAAATCCATTTGAGAGCAAAATTATTCCTTGATCCAGCAATAAAACACAGCACATCTAATGGCCACATTCAAATTTGTTCAGGCTCTAAAATAAGTTGATCCGATCAAATTGAGGTCAAATTGGCCTGAAAACCATGTCTACTAGACTTTAGAATGTGTTGTTTTATCTCAGGCGTGGGCTGTGCTGTGAAAAAAATATTTACTGAATCTCTTTTATTTTTAAATAAAACCTCGAGTAGTTTGGATATGCAACTCATTTGCAGTTGCAACAGAAACTGCGATGGTTTTAAGAGCCCCCATCAGGCCCCACTGAAAATGGCGCGCATTCCAACAGCGCATGTCACTCATTGTGGTCAGCCAGTTACTTCAGGACTTTCACTCTCCCAGGCTAAAGATCCTCTGTGATCCAGTGAAAAGAGCCTCTGTTTTGGCTTGGAATTGACATGGCTCATCCTGGTCTTTGGGTTTGAAGCGACGCCTGTAGCCTCGTCTGCCTCGACCCAGATGGGAGGCAACAGCTCTGGCTCGGCCCGGTGCCTGCTCTTAGAGTCCAAGTGCTGCCTGGCCTGAACAGTTATCTACAAATCCAAAATGGAACCCAGAGAGAAAAACAATTCAAGCCGGATGGCCAGGCGCAGAGGAGGGCTGGCTTCAAGTCCTGCTGATCTGTTCCTCCCTCCAAAAAGCCTGTTGACTCAAACCCAATTCATGCTGCACAAGTACCACCTGGAGACATCCAGTGATTTGCAAATAAATGGAGAGATTGATCTTGATTTATTTCATGTGTGAATCTGTCATGTCTGGAATTTGTATAGTAAAAGAATCCACTATAAATTTTATCTTGCATTTTCAGTAAGTGATGACAGACATTCACTGATAATGCTAATCCTGACTGAACTGAGCTCAGAATGTCAGTCTTAGTTTGCTTTAAAAACTGGATTCTTTATCCTTTCTTCCTTCCCTGGAACATGGTGTACTTAAAAACATAGTGCTTAGTGTGCAATTTATTCATCAAAAAGTTTTGATGCAACACTTTTCAGTTAAATCTAAGTGAAATTGTATTGTGTTTCTACTTGTGTATATGGAGACTTGTGAGGAGTTTACCAAATAATAATTCAACTAGTCACAGAAAGATTAGACTACTTATATATACTGTTGTTTTAGCCCTAACCCTAACCCTAACCTAACAAAAAAAAAAAAAAANAAAAAAAAAAAAAAAAGCAAACTTGTTTCTCTAGGTTTGTTAAATTAACAGTGAAGAACAGTTTGAGCCTGGCATTGCAGTTGTTAATAAATGTTTTGCTCATAATTTAATTGTAAACCACTGAAAAAGAATTTGTCTACCAAGCATTTTACTTTCTCTTCTCATAGAAACGAAAACCTTCTATCTACATTGTAAGAACAAGGGTGCAAGAGAGAATCAAAATCTTCTTTTAAGATGATTTAAAGCATTTTTGAGGTATGGTTCTGTGTACCAAGCTTAGCAGAAAGGGCAGTATTTGCCACAAGCAACATTTTGTAGTCCTATTTTTTGACATAATGACCAAAATCAGCTGAATAAAAGACAATCCATATTTATTCACCTTGAATTTGAACATGCCGTTGCTTATATGAAGCAAAACAGGCTCAAAACGTTACTAGTTTTGGGGTCACATATTGTTTCAGGTGGATTTTTATGTGAGTTTCATATAATTTTTATCTGGCAGATTTTTTCATTTGATATTTGAAACTTTCGCTGGATTGGATATTTGTTTCTAGTTGGGATTTTTTTTTTTTTTTTTTTTTAGAGGAAAGTGATTATTTCTTATTAATATAACAAACTCCAAAGGCTGTCGATTAATTGTCTTTATAAAAAATGTAAATGTTTCTTGGGTCAGATATGTATCTAGTTGTTTACTGAGTCAACATGAATGTTCCTGGTACAGTATAAAGCAAATAAGATAGCTGGAATCACTGCTGCTTTCATTTTTGCAGTTTTTTTTTTATTATCTTTTATTATTATTACATTAGGTAGCCTGGTGGGTTTTCTAGAGAGAAAAAAACAAAGCAAAACTGGCAAGCCAGTGTGGTGGTGTGTGGGTTGCTGTGGGTCTCACAACTGNAAAACAAAGCAAAACTGGCAAGCCAGTGTGGTGGTGTGTGGGTTGCTGTGGGTCTCACAACTGAAATAGAGATTGTAGAAAAGGGGGAAAAGACTCAGGCAGGGGAGGAAGACAAAAGAGACAAAAATAGACAGGTTGAAAGATAGCGAGAGAGAGAGAAAAGATAGTGGGAAAAAATAAATCAAGGAGAGCAAAAAAANAAAAAAAAAAAAAAAAAAAAAAGCAGAAAAGCGGGAAGGTGGAAGCGAGGCCTGGCTTTATTATATCCTAATATGCCTCCCATCCTCAGCCAGCAAGCAGAAGAGAGCCGAGACATAATTATATCCCCTCCCCAGGCCGTCTCCCTGTATTAGCGTCTCCTCTAGTTCACTGACTGCGACAGAGACAAATGAGAGAGTTTTTCCAGCAGATCATTCTCATCCGTTACTGCCAGTTCCATGTGATAGATCGCCGGAGCTAAAGCAGGGCAATAGATCACGGCGTAAAAGAGACTCGCTAGCGTACCCCAGCGGAGCACAGCTTTACAGATCATCGCCCGCCTAATGCACACGTGGGTNCCCCCCAACATTTCCCATTCTATTTCTCTACTCCCTCTCTCCATCCATTTCTCCTGATTAAACTGAAATAAATGAGTGCAATTGTCCCGGTGACCCCACCGTGTTAGACCTTCACAGGTACGCTTGCTTTGGTGTCTGCTGTGCTACCCTGAATCCTCAACTTGAAATAAAGAGGTGAAGTTACCAGAAGGTTTGTCTTAATTGATGCAATCCAAATCAAAAGGCCAAAGCTGGCTAAATAAGAGTCCGAAACATAATCCTTCTTCTTCAAAGAAGTAATCAAAAGCACAGCGAACATGCAGTATCTAGAGTTGCCAACTTGTTCTACTAATAGAAGTAACATCAAGCATTGACTTGGCTGGCTATTGTCATAGAGAGTTTTGAACACTAATAAATAATCTGCTCATTCCTTCAATCCACAATCAAGCACAACATACAAATCATTGTTGATTCTTCCACTTTTACTGTGACGATTACAGTCACCTCCTTTTTTACACACATCACTTTGTGCGTAAAAAAAAAAAAAAAAAANAAAAAAAAAAAAAAAAACAACTCAGCTGTCCCAAAAACCAGAGCTTACCAGTACTGTAGGGTGAGAGCACAGTGTCAGTGATCAGCAGCTTTAAACATTTTCAAACAGTGCACTTGTGTCTTGATTTTCAGAGTTTGCTTTTCAGTATATCTGTATGTTGTTTGTGCTTCCATTCATCTGTTTTTAAAGATAGAATCTCTGCCTGTGGCACTAATATCTCTAGAATCTAGCACTGTATGAAGTTGAAATTCGGCAGGTTCATTGCTCAGGACCCAAGGACGTGTGAAGTTGACAAGCAGTTTTTGAATTAAGCTGTGCCAGTAAAAAGTAGTCTGCATGGCAGGATATGCTTTGGGTGTGGCAGCATATGCACCGTTCCACGGGCACTTATGGCAGGCTGTGGCACACACCACAAAGTTCGGCCCGGTCCAAACAGGCATGTTTTCAACAGGCACTGCATTAATAAATAAATTAATGTGCAAGTTGTTTTGTTACTTGAAATCAGGACACTAAACTACCACATAGCATTTGTCTCAGATATAGACCTGATGCTTCACCTATGGCTTGTCAACAACAGTGCTCTAAAATTAGCCCCACCTTCAAAGTCCCTTACTGTCTATTGCTATAGTGCCATTACTAAATGATATGGGCTTGCCCATAACATTTAGTCTTCAAACTAGCGATTTCAAAAAGATAGAAACATTCTTACGCTGATGTAATAACTATTAAGCTGTGCATGCAACTAGACTTAGCACATACACAGCCATGGAGAAAGACAGAGTTTATTTTCATTAGACAAAATCCATGCGTACCTGTCTGTCCTGCGCAAGCATACTGTTATTAACATGAACATTGACAATGCTAATCTGGTGTCAAAGACTAAGTACGGGAGACAATATCAGATGACACGTCCACTGTATATCATGTACATAATGATGGTGCAGACTAAGAATACTCGTAGCTGGATCACATTTATCATCACACAAATAGAAAGGCACAAACATTTGGGAGCAGTCAACTACATTTCATAGTGGTCTCATTATGCAAATACAAAAACTGATAACAGTAATTTGCTACTGTTGTGCGTGTTAATTAGACCATAGATCCATTAAAAAACATAAAAATACGTAAATATAAGATTGATATGAAGAACAAATGACTCAAATGACATTTGAGTTGTTTTAATACAGGTCAAAACGTCGCTGCCGATAATTCTGAGCACAAATAGTGGCTGTTGATTAAAATAACAAGTGAAGAGCTTGAAGGATCCAGTAGATTATAGGACTGAGAAATTACAATCAGTAATGCATAACGTGATTAATTACTTTTTTTGGAAGTATCTACCCCAAAATAGAATACTACTATATTGCTGCAAATCCACAGCAGAGCAGAGGATACAGCCTTCACTGCTGCAGTATGGTGAGTGTTTAGCTCATGTCTCAATCAGGGGGAGTAAATAGATGTCCCTAAATAGCATAATGCTTCTTTATATGCTGCTAGTAACACAGCGAATTAGCGCTGCTGAACAACATTACAGATTTCAATTAATTCTGATCAGCACAGATGTTGCATCACTCCGGCGTGCGAGGCAGCCTCATTTTTATGTAAATTGAAGCCGTTAGACCAAGAGAGAGAGACACTTGCAAACTGTGAAACGGACGAGATGATATCCACAGAGCCTTGGAGGTAATTTACAGTGCAATATTTTGCCTTCCATTGAGATAAAGGAGTTTAATTTAAGGTGTGGTAAATCAATGTTGATAATTGGTGTCAGTTAACTTACTGCATATATACAAAAAACAAGCAAATAAACAAACAAAAATTGAAACAAGCTAAATATTCTGCAATCTCATGACATTTTCAGGTATCAAGTTAAAAACTGCCAGTGGAGTAAGCAAGCTTGGCTCCAGAAGATTTCTTGAAGCTGGCATAAAAATCTAGCAATTGCCAAATATTTCTATCAAATGGACTTTGTAAATCTAGTTTGAAATCTATAAGCTTTTACCAGTTTCTCTCAGTAAATTCACATTATCCATATGGAGATGATGTCATTGTCAATCAACAGAAAGAAGATGAAGAAGATGAATGGACTATGGACTCGACTAAGGAGTATTTTGATGGCTTATCTTTTTCTACAAAGTGATTACTTATCACTCTGTACTGAATTAGAAAAGTCCTGCCTGCTATAATCCAGGCACCGATGTGTCAGGAATGAAGCATAAGACAGGGATGTCCACTATAAGTCATTCAGTTCCTGACAGAAGCCTCGACAGGAACCCAGGGAGCTCTCAAGGGTTAAAGTTTGCATGACCCTCTTCACCCAAACAGGATATGCTTAAAGAAGGAAGAGGATTTCTGTAAACCTGCTCTGCTTTTTCTGTAAAATGTGTCAAAGGACTCATTTTTCTTTTCTTTCTCTCTGTGGAGGTGTGGGAACCAAGGCTGAGGCGATGACAGCAAATGTGGCATCGGTTGGTCGGATGAAGTCACACCATTGTTCACATTGATAAATCTTTGGATGGCTGTGACCTCTGCAGACGAAGGTTTCTTTTATGACTTTGATGTATGAAAGTGTGAAAAAACAGACTGGGAATAATTCACTGTTTTCTTTTGACAGCTTCCTTGTAATAAGCTGAAAACTGAATCAGAATCCCAGAGACAGAAAGGTTTTGTTTTTTTTTTTAATTACATGGTGAAAAGATATGTTTTNTTTTTTTTTTTTTGTAAACTAAGGAATTTTAAATTAAGGAATTAAGGAATTTTTTTTTCTAGATCAATATACTGTATATACTAAACAAATGCTGATCTGAGCTCCATATATACACATCCAGATTTAATGATAGATTCTTTTTATACCATATTCAAGAAAATAAGTGCAAAAAAAAAAATCTTGAATCTTTATTCATTCAATGCAACGGCCAAATTAATTATGGCGAAATTAAATAATGAATGCAATTTAGGAGAAAATTTGAAAAATCAATACCTTACCTTTTCTTTTTTGATTTTACTTTTTCTTGCAAACACTCAATATTAAAGGAAAACATGTCACATGCATGTAATGTTAATGCCTATAACATCATCACTGCTTCAATTCCCAAGCAGAAGAAAGCAACCGTCTCACTCTCAGTGTCGTCTTTATGCTCTGTCTTTGCCTAATACCTTGACGAGGCAGCGAGATTCACCACAACAGGTGTTAGAGGGCAACAGAGAGGTCACAGCTTTCACATTTGGCTTGCTAAAGACTGGCGACAAGAAACCTGCGGCAAGAAAAGAATCCAGGATACTAAAGAACGTGATTTATCACCTCTGCCAAAATTCTGCCAAGACTGTATGAAAAACAGCCAGGAGGGTTAGAAAACAGCCTGTCATCAATATTTTAATCCCACTGTGTCCACACAGTGTCATGTTGTTCTGTGCTTTTCATACTTTATTACACCAGAAAAGAGTTAGAAACGCCCACCAAGGCCATAAATGTCATCAACACTGGCCTTTTTTTTTTTTTTTTTTTTTGATTATAGCTACTATTGAGTGTTTAGCTTATTTGTACGTAAAAAGTAAAAAAAAAGATTTTGCAGAAAAAAATGGAACCAATCTAACATAAAACCATATCATGAAATGACAAATGAAAAATGCTATGCCTACTCTGGAATAAAATGAAAATGTTGGATTAACCTTTTTTTTGATAAATTATCTTTTAGATCTGCTAACAATGTGTGGAACAATGATGCAGCAGAGGAAAATTAGGCATGTAAAGTAGTACAATAATAACAGATAGCCAGTAAGAAATGTTAAGAAATGAAATCTGAAAACATTAAACGTTTAGGCTAAATATTACTAATGCTGTTTTTGTCTCTTTCTCTTTTCAAAGTTGATATATGATCGTTGATGCTGATGACGTGACTCACACTGACTAAATTAAAAGATAGTTTAATCCCTCTAACAGTGACATAACACGCAATAGTCTGATTATAAAATATTCCTATGAACCAGAAAGATCACATGGGAGAGAAAAAAGGAAGAGTTTAGTAGAGATGTGTGTGTTTAGGAGAAGAGGAAGATTTGGAAGTAGAAAATGTGACTGAATGGGGAAAGCAGGCAGATGGAAAGTACTTCTTGATCTGATCAATGTTGGATTTCCGTGGTCTTCATTTCAATGGTGAAAGAAATTATGAATCATGTTGTTTAATAAATCTTAACTGCACAGATTTCACTGTAACCCCCAACAGGTAGCTCAGACTCCACAAAAAGAATCTTTAGTGGGACTGAATAATAATGAGTAACGATGAACCAAATGAAACAAATTACAGACTGATTTAGACTACAGCCCTCCACTAACCAACACACACACACACACACACACACACACACACACGGCAAGTGAATTATCTTGGCTGCTAAAATGATGAACCTTCAGCCACAAAGTGACATTGAAAGATTCATTTGCACAGTGTTTGCCAACATCACACACACACACACACACACACACACACACACACACACACACACACACACACACA
>VXCM01001014.1:117812-146769 GCA_014773175.1 Lucifuga dentata
TGTGTGTGTGTGTGTGTGTGTGTGTGTGTGTGTGTGTGTGTGTGTGTGTATGTGTGTGTGTGTGTGTGTGTGTGAGAAGGAGGGGCCATACCAGAAGGAACAGCCAACCAAATAACTTCGAGCTGTCACCATGGAACAACCCCTCCCACTGCTGCCACCCTTGCCCCTGTCCCCAAAACGGCGGCATACGGCTGTCATTGCCCAAAACAAGATGTCGTGTCAAGGCGGGAAAATTACACAATAACGAGACCCACTTGAGATTAGGCTAATGAGAAAATCAAAACACAATTTAATTCTTGTCAGCAGCGAGGTGTCTTTAAATTACCTCTCGTAGTAGCATGCTGATTAAGAGAAGTCTGCCAGTCAGCCTGCTGCCCACTATAAATAGCCCCTGGGCTTTTTGGGCCACGGTTGGCTTTCTTCATCGCAGGAGATATTAAATGCAGATACAGAAACATGCTGGCACACACACACACACACACACACACACACACACACAGATTTATNCAGATACAGAAACATGCTGGCACACACACACACACACACACACACACACACACACAGATTTATAACCAGGCAATCATGCAGTTCACATACACATGTCATGGGCACTCATGTTTTAACACTTCTAGACACGTAATTGCTGCAGCATTGCCATCTAACTATTAAGCTGCAGTAGTAAGTACAATTACATGCATAACATCATCATCATCATATTCTTTAAAGAAACGGTGTACATTAGTTTGTAGCAATTAGCTGCTCAGCAACCTACCGAGCCATTAGTCATGAACTCGAAAGCAGTTTGCAGCTAATTAGTTAACTTAAGACAATACCCTGCAAACTAGAAACACACTAAATATTCTGTAATCCAGTTAAATAAGTATTTTTTTTATTCATTAATAAATAGATTTAAGGCTGTTTAGCTTCAGTTCTGCAATGAAACTAGAGAAATTCAAATTAAAGGTAAATGTCATTTGCGGTCAGTCGTATTCTGCCTTGTTTCAAGATGCAAAATCATAAAAACAAGTTGATTTGTATTGAAAACAGGCCAAAATTCAAAATCTAACCATTTCCATGCCATAAGAAAACAAGCCTTTCAGGATTCAATAACAAATTGACTTTAAGAACTCCTAAGAATGAATAAAGCTGATTTGTTTCTCATAGTAGACATGAAAAATATTAATGTGTCAACAGTTCCCCTTTCAGACTTATTTCTAGTCAGCTGCAAAACAGACTAGATACATTTTAAAGACAAATCAAGACCTGTTATCTCTCTTGAAGATACTTATTTAGCATTACATTAAACTACCAAAACTCTTAAGAATAGATGAAAACAAAATAAAATACGATTTTGAGACTTTTCTGAATCTGTTTGTGCAGTGTCGCCCAAGTTAATTATGATTTATCAAGTTATGAAGATGTACACTCATGTAGGCATGTAGATTGCAACTGTTTGACCAAGTCAGAGTCAACACACCCTTGAGAGCGATGAATGTATTTCTTTCTTTTTTTCTTTTTATAATGTTACCCTGAAGCCAACCCTCCTTCCTGAAAGCTTTGTACCAACGCAGCATCTGCAGTTTTGCTTCCAGTTTTGATGTCATGATGGTAATTAACTGGCAAAATGTAAGCTACAGCATGTCATGATATGGCCACATCGCTATTCCCAAACAACCTGCAAGCATATGGCACCAAATGTTACAATTCCCTAATAGCCCCTGAGAGTAGCCGAGCTGCCATTAAAACAAAAAGGGAAGGCTGTGTGGAGACCGCCAGACGAGCAGAGGTTTAACAGAGGAGCTGAGAGCTGTCAATTCACCATTCTGAGTTTAAAGGATTCTGCAACTTAGAGCTGTTCAGTGTTACAAATTACACACACAAGAAACTAAAGTCATACTCTACTCATGTTATTAATTAAGATCTTTTTTGTACCTGCAGCACAACAGTCTGTGTGCAGTCACTGGAGTACTGCCTTGCTCAAGGACGTAGCAGCAGTATGTGTGGGATCACCTGAAGCCCGCCTGCCTGCCTGTCATGAGATTTGTAAGAATTAATGACCTGCTGTTTGTGTTAAAGCAGTCAACTTTTCCTACCTAATAAAAAAATATGGTTAACAGATGTAATTATTTGATGTATATGTATACAGTGAAGATATACTGTAAATAGCATTATGTAAAGTTACATTTATTAAAAAGTCTGCCAATGCATTTAAATAATTTCACTTTATTCCAGTGCAATGAAAGTTATATTTATGGTTGGTTGACTTTAAACATTAAAATCTGTCTTGTTTCTAAATTAATCCAATCACTTACATCACTAATAAATGTTAACATTTGTCTCGACAGAAAACGACAATGCAAGCTGAAATAACTTGTTATGATGGATATTTCTCGCCTTGACAACTGAGCCTACTCATTGGAAATCGGTTGGAAAGTGTGCATGCTGAAAAGATCAAACTGCTCTGCCATCAGGACAGACCTGTCATGTCGCCAAATAGACTGACCAGCTCCATGATCCTCTGTGCCGCTTACATCTTTCACCGGTTCACCGGCGCTTTGATTGCCAACACTGAGCAGCCAAGCGGCTAACGCCATTTCCACCTCCTTACGTGCTCCGCTGCTCTCCTCGCCGCTGCTCTTGCTGAGCCATATGGCTTACGGACACGCTCCCCATTTTTCAGATAACTTCTCAAGCGAGAGGACAGGACACCAGCACAACACACACCCTCCCTCACCCATCCATCCATTTCCAAAGTGCACACTTTTACTGCTGTTGAGCTTATTTATGATTTTTATATTGTGGAACACTAAACGTATTGCAAACCGTTACCGTGGTACTTTTAAGAATGCTACAAAGTGTTTGGCAAGTGACAAAACATGAACTTGGAAAGCAAAGTATAAGATTAAAGGATCATATCGCCCATTTTACATGTTTAAGCCTAATATATTCAATATTCATACACGTAAGGCTACTGACAATCATTTCCCAAAGATAAAACCGTATTTCCGCTTTCCAATATTTTGTAAAATCTCTTAATCTTTCAAAATCACCTTAAAAGTCGATGCTTCTCCTGCTAATAGTTATGCAGCCTTATGAAGTCACGGTTTAAATTTTTCGATAAACACAGGGCTTCTTTTGGGACTATATTCCCCTGTGGAGACATACATTCACTCAAGCTTTTTATTGCACTTAAAAGCTAAAATTCTGAAACTTCGAAAAAACCTGAATTTACATGTTGTTCACAATGATGGATTACCTATCCCAAAAATGTTTCAAGTATCAACAAGTTGATTTTAATAGCATACCAGAATGAACTGAAACCAATGGTGATCTGGAATGTAGGGGAAAAACAAAACAAAATAAAACAAAAAAAAAAAAAAAAACCTCACTGTTCCAGTAGTATGATTTGAGAAATGATTGTAAGTAACCTTACATGTATAAAAATTGAATATGTTAGGCTCAAACATGCAAAATGGCTGTTATGGTCCTTTAATAATATGGATGTTATCATGAATTTCTATAGGCTAGGTTGTTTTGCATGGGAAACTTCTTCACAGTCACTTAAACAGCTGCTAACAAACTTAAGCCTCAACTAAAATTTGTATTAACAACAATCAAATGACTGAGTAATGTGAAAGCTGTCTTAATTCCACAGAGAATTATCACCCAAATATGCAGCTCAAATGAGCTTTTACTGTCTTTTAGCTCACTGTTTTTGTTTTCCAGCTCTAAAATACATTGTCTAGTGAAGAATTAGGATCTAGCAAGTTAAAAACTCATTTATTTTCCTCAGGAGTTGGTGGAGCCAAACCAGAGCTAAAAGTAGAGAGATTGCTGGACGTAACTCCAACGTAATGCAAATGTTGCTAATGATTCAGCAGTAGACAACTGCTAGCTAAATCATGAACACCTTAAGGGTGATACCGGTGATTTTGCATGTTTAAGCCCAATAAATATGACCTGCATACACATTATTGACAACCATTTTCCAAAACATAAAACTGTGTTTTATTTTTTTCTGTTATTTTGCCAAATTCCACAATCTTTTTAAATCAAATGTCCAGGTAATACATTCACCTTAAAATTCAAGGTTTCACCTGATACCACATACATTCGAATGTAGAAGGGACAGTCTTATTACATTTCTCAGAAGAAAAAAAAAGCTGTCTTCTCCTAGGACTATATTCCCTGGCAGAAACATACATTTTCTTCTGTGTGAATCCATGTTTGACCAGTTAAACAAAGTTACCTCAAAAAAAAAAAAAAAAAAAAAAAATGTATTTGTCATGTTTGGTGTGATGGATTATGTATCTCAAGCACATTTCAGGTATCTACAAGTTGATTTTAGTAGCATACTAAAATGAACTGAAACCAATGAGAGTCTGGAAGGTAGAAAAAACAATACTAATATTTACTGCTCCTGCTGTATTTTGGAAAATGGTTTTCAGTAATGTAACTTCAGTGCAGGTTGTATTGGCTCAAACATGCAAAACCACCGGTAGAGTCCCTTAATAAACTGAAGGCTCATCTGGTTTTAGTGTTTAACAGCTTATTTTAATTTCTGCCCCCTAATGACCAAAACTTCACTAATGCAAATGTAAATGACAATTCTTTCAATTTTTCCTGTCTAAAGGCAGTGTCAGAAACCTTTCATACCCTTCGAATGAAAATATAACGATGCAAAGCATAGCCAAGTGGCAGCTTCATTACTGTACCAAAATGTTTGTTTCTTAGTCAGCTTCTGAAAACCTGGTCTCTGTATTGTGACGTAATGTCTGCCGTAGGGGCGTTCTCACAAAAACAGAAGAAAAACAAGCGATGCTTCCTTTATTTCAGTTGCTTCATCCAGCCTTTATTATACTGTGCATCCCTTAAAGAGATGCATCCTTCTGAATCCTCCGAGGGCACTGCTGCTGAAAGAGTTAAGACTTCCTCTCCTGACGGCCTGATGTTGGCAATGCATGACAGCGCCAGTTGACAGCGCCGGCTATGGATGACAGATGACAGTGGAGGAGGGAGAGGTTTTTTNCTGGATGATTATGAAGATAAGGTGTCCATGGGAGATCTCTGAACACCCCCTCCCCACCCCCACACCTCACGCACACACACACGCACACAAACATGCACACATATACACCATGACCAAGACATTCGCTCATGCAGCGTCTCCACCCACACACACACACACACACACCATGCACACATGGATGATATACATTCAACCTCAAAAGCGTGCAGGCATACCGGTGCATGCAGACATGCGCATGCATACACAGGCACTCTCTCTCTCTCTCTCTCTCTCGCTTTCCTCCCAGGCATCTTCCCATCTATTTGACACAGTAATTACAGCACACACTGATTCCAATGATGGATGAACTCCCAGTCTGGGATGAGCAGTCATTTCTCTCTCTCTCTCTCTCTCTCTCTCTCTCTCTCTCTCACCAGTGTTGTTATTGGAGGAGGTGAAAAGCTTTTCCTGATTACAGAGAACAGGATATTTGCTGTTAGAATTACACTCAATAAATTGACTTTATTTTGCTTTAATATTGTCCATAACATGACTAGGATGCTTCATAATTATTATTATTATTATTATTATTATTATTATTATTATTATTATTATTNATGACTAGGATGCTTCATAATTATTATTATTATTATTATTATTATTATTATTATTATTATTATTATTATTGCAGTGATGCAGGTTTTAATCTGCAATTTTCTACTTTACTATATTGTTTTTCACCATGTTGTTTTACTGCAATTTCACACATTAATAACTTCTATATTTAAATGTTCCCTATTAAATTTAAATACAGACTATTGTATTGTAACACCTGTCATTTACTATATGTTTATTTAATAGAAATATACAGCATGTATAGGGCTCATTATTTTAATTTTTTATTTTTCAAAATAAATTTTTTGTGGAACTTAGTGAGCACCTATTTTGAACATTAACAGGTGAAAAATAGATTTAAAAAAATAATTGAAAACATATTTTCAATTAAAAACAATGCAATTGGTGCAATCATATTACTTTAATTTTTAATTTTTTTAAATTTCAATTTTATTAAAGGAAGCATATTCTGATCACTCTTTGCCACTAGATGACATTATGTATTGTAAACTGCTCTAAAACAGTGTCTTCTTGCATCTAAAAAACAATGTGCATGGGAAAATAAAATGTGTGAGAAAGCCGGTTTAAATCATTGTGGTTCTGTCAAAAAAAAAAAAAAAAAAAAAAAAAAAACAAGGATATTTTCATCAGTAAATTTTTAAAAAATGCAGGTATATATCTATTTTGCTATCTCAGTTCTTGCAAATCTCACATTTAGGATAAATAACGCCAGTGTGAAGGATTAGAGTACCTGCCTCTCTCTCTCTCTCTCTCTCTTTCTCTCTCTCTCTCTCTCTCTCTCTCTCTGAACAGACAGAGTGATAGAGTCAGTATATGTTTGTGCCATTGCAGCAGATGCTTGCTGGCATTTAATTAGTTGTTAATGCAGCAGACAAAAGGAGAGGCCCAGATTCAATTTAGCTCCTTCCGTCTCAACCAACTGCCCTTTGTGTTTCATTAAGGGGACACAGGAGCACCTGGCAGAGGCCTGGAGATGCCGGGAGAGCAAGGTGATGGCCTTCAACACAGGATGTGACAGTGACAGACCTGGCTCAGAGCTACATCTTAAATCATTTAACCCTTTTCAAGCCAGGCTGTGGCCTGAAAACCTCAGCCAAGAATGTCTTGAGCTTCTTGAGGTTTCAAGATGAAGAAAATATCTGGGTTTTGTTTGTTTTTTTTAAGCACAATCAACATCACAAAGATCTTTAATTGGTTATAAATAGAGTCAAACTGATTTCTTGCCTGTTCTCATTTATTTGACAGGAAGAAAGGGATTGTGTCTTTGATGGACAGCTAAGCCATCAGGTCACGGAGACACAATGTAAACAGACTTGCTGTGCTAAATGTAGCTTATGAGCCAATGGCCAGACAGCGTGATGATAGCAGTAAAAAAACAAAGAGACTATTTAGCGGTTTCTACATTAGCAGTTATGATTTCAAGCTGTTCGACAACTGCTGCACTAACTAACTAGCATTAACCTAACTAATGGCATTAGAATCAAGAAAATGACACTTTAAAAAAGTAAAAAAAATAATAATAATAAAATAAAAAATTTAGAATTGCTGCCATCCACAGCTGTTACTGGTTACAGTGGCTGCAATCAAAAACATGGTTTAAAATACAACATTTTAATTGGCTGTATGCAAACAGGTTCATCCTCTGTGGTCTTGTTGGTATGTGAACAGACAAAGGAAAATGTCTAATTTTACTTTGGTTCCTTGTGGATACTGAGCACTTCTATGACATCTTGCAAAAGAAATACACATTTTTATTTCAGGTAAATGTCAATACAAATAGAAATAGCAGTAACTGGCGGTTGGTCAAGTCGACACCGTCACAAACTGATCTAATGGAGGCAAGGATCAAATTTTGCTCGGTAGATTCAGAAGTGTCAGTGTATAAAAACCTGAAATTGAGTCCATTCACCCATTCAGTTTCATTAGTGTGGGTTTAACATTCTGTCATGTCCAATGTCTAAATGTTGTACTAGGACCATTTGCAAGTTGCTAAGAAGAATAAATGCAGCAAGCACAAAAATGCTGGATGTTTGAAAACGTATGCATTTTATCAAAGCTCAGCTCTGTCATTCTCCTTTTCAAAGAAGGTTATTTTATTTTATTAAAAAAAAATAAAGGCTAGTATTACTATTATGATAATTATGTCACAGCACTAAAGGTCCAGAGAGAGAGAGAGAGAAGAGAAGGGAAGGGGAGGAAAAGGTAGGGAAGGGGGGAAAGGCGGAGGAGAGGAGGTATGTCGCCTGGGGCTAGGAGTGAAGCGAGGCTTAGAGAAAGGTTCGTCCTGCCCATCCTCAGCGCTTGGTCGGGAAACCAACCACCCCTGACGCATCAAAACCTGTCAGCGGGAAAACAGAGACATGGCGAGGTCACGGAGAACTGGATGGACGACCTTCTCGACGCCTGCTTATGTCTTTTTCATTAGTTGCCGAACGGAGGGATTGGGGGNGGGGGGGGCAGTTGCCGTTTCGGTCGGCTACCCCAGCGAATTGGGCTGAAATGCAAGGCAACCGAGGCTAATGTCATCGCTCACACAAATTAATGCAAGTGCCACAACACTGTGAACATTGCTATTAATGTGGAGGAGGTGCTGTAAGGAATTATCTAATCTTCTCAGGCATTTTATGATCTATGTAAATGTACAAAGAGGTCGCAACTAAGAGGATGATTAAACTGTCATGTGTTGATATCAAACTGTGTCTTCTTTAGAATTATTAGTTTGGCTATCAACAACCACTGTGATATTTTAGAACCACATAAGTATGTTTCTACCTTATGTCATAGGTTGTATTTTAAGACCTGTGAAATACACTGCTTCCTTCTTTCCTTAATAAAATGTATTTTTGGAAAAAGTTTTAGTTTAATAAGTGCAAGAAAACTCAACTAATACATAAATTAATATCCAAGTAGATGGTGAAGTAAGAATAACCATCAGTTATAAGTAGCTATTTTCCCTCCAATGATGATGTTCTTGTAAACTGTATTAATAAAGATACTATATGTGTAAAGTACAGATCCTAATCATTGTGAAAAAGCTGATACAGTCTGCTACTGATTATTCACAATAATTGGAGGCTAAGCATTGATCCCAGATACCTGGATTCGTAAATTACCAATCAATATCCAACACTCATTACATATTCCCAGTAAATGCCATGAGCCTGCCAATATTTTTGTATTCAGATATTGATTATATTGATTATCAAGTTTGTGCTCTATTTATATAGTACAATAAAAAAAGAATAAAGTTAGATTTGAAAAAAAAAAACACAAAATTAAAGGGAATTAGTATTTTGTTAAAGAAAGTAATTAAAAATGAAGCTCATGTAACATTTACTGTGTAATATTTTAGAAATTATATATATATATATATATATATATATATATATACACACACACACACACACACACATACACACACACACAATTTGTAGTTTTTTTCTTCTTTGGGGTTAAATTTGACTCACGTACATCCCAGAAAATGGCAAATAAACAGCTAGTTTAAGTTGATCTTGGGGAACTTGGTGCTAGTTGCAGCCATAACTGTTAAAATGTTCACACATATGAATCACTGTCACACAATGGTCTGCTGGCCCTCGTATAAAAGGGCGTTTTCCACCTAAAAATATGGCAATTTATCCTCAGAAGGAAGGGATTGAGGGAAGGCAGGATGTGAACATGGGCCATGGGCACATTGTTGGCCTTGAGTCTCAGCACGTTAGTCTTTCAGGGGTTTTATAGTATAGTAGAGCAGTAGTTGGTAGTCTGCCCCTGTGATTTCCTGTTCATTTGGCTTTTAGACCTACAAGACACCAGGGACTTGGCCAATGTGAAAGACTATTCAAGGGAGATGAGAAATTCCCTTCTTGACGTCAGCAATGCAATGTCCTCACGTGAGAGCTGAGAAAGAAGTGAAAATAAATTGTTAATACACTGGCAACTTTTCTAATGCAATGACTCAGCGCCATCTCTTTAGATGTCTGAATGTCTGCAGCTGGTTTCCTGGATACAATGAATGAATACAAGGCCAAAAAAAATTAATAACTAAAAATATTCCTCATGTTCAACACCACCGTGCAAAACTTATTTTACATTTCTTCTGTGAAAACTATTATTGCTATGACTACTAGTACAATGATGAAAATTGTTTTCAAGCACTGCAAAAACCAGAATGAAAGAAAATCTGAAGATCCTCTTTTAAGAGATTCAGTCTTAAATTTCCTTATCCCAAACTTAGTCATTCTTAACAAGTCATTTTGTTTGTTACTGTCATTGAGCCCTGAAAACGTTGGAAGGTCCAATTCTAGCAAATTCTTCTACACTTGATTTTCATATGACTGAACTCTTCACACTCTGTTCAGCACTGAAAGAACTGAGTACTCCATGGCAGCATTCAAGCTCTAAAATATGAATATTAATCACATACTTTCCCCTTTTATCCTTCACACAAAAATTCTGCAGAACACGATGAAGGCTGCAACAAAAAAGAGCTGCAATTTGCCTTTAATGACTCCCACAGACTCCATTACTAATGCCAGCATTGCATAAACCTTGGAACACCAATTGTCATTACATCATGAAAGGAAGACATTTCCTTGGTCTGTATCCTTGTCATGTTTTCACATTGGCATGAAGCCCTATTGTTGTACGGGGGCAGAATGGAGCTCTTTGATGCGATAAGTGATTTACAGACCAAAGAGGACATAAACAAATGGTTCATACAGGATTCTGCACAGGAAGTGCCCTCCAAACTTCAAACAGAAGCTCAGAAAAACAACAGCCAGAGGCCGATTTCTCTCCCGTCGCTGTATTTTCTGTCACTGAGCTCATTGCTGTCACTAGTGTAAATGGACTGTTTTAAGAAGGACCATGTGTTTTGTTTTCTTTTTTTTTTAATTCTTTATTTATTGTAAAATTTTATTGAACTGCTGCTAATGCATATTGTTAGTTGTCATGACTCACTTTGATTTGACAAATTAGATAAATTTGAATAGGTTCTGACACATGTTGAAGGCATTTTTGCACAATAAACAAGGCTGCTGCTCAAAACGAGTCCCTGACAGCATATTATACTATCTCAAAATGGAAAAAAAAGCAAAAAATAGTGACATGAATTTGTTTGCCTTGCTAATAAACACTTTATTACTGCATTTTTATGGTGGAGACATTTGATTTCAGTTTGGAGGACCTCAGCTCAATCCCAATACATGAAGAACCTTTTTTTTTTTTTTTTAAATGCATTTTCTTTTTAAAACAGCAAATAATTTGTTTAAACATGCATCATTTCAGAAGTTTAGACTGTCAAATTTCCAATTATTAATCCTCAGATTCTGCTACTATATTTCTGTGGCATTTCTAGGTGGAGGATAAAACCAATAAATCATTAAAACAGCATCATCAGTGTTTGTTTGATTTGGGATCTGTATATGCTCGTACCACCGTGGGACCCTCTGATTTCGGGGATCAGCCTTTACTGCGGAATCCCGTTGTGTTACAAAGTGAGACATAATCATTCATTAACCCCCCTGACCCCACAGAGGAGGGGGATGTGAGGGTCTGGATCGACCCCCTCATTGTGTCCTTCCCTCTGCAGCTGGGTCAAGCCTGTCGACAATACACATAATGATCTTAAATGGATTAATTGCCAAACGCCCCAGAGTTTCCTTTTCAATTATGAAGGGAATCACTGTATAAAATGGAGCCCTGTGAGGATTGCAGGCTCCAGAGGATCCCAGGGGAGTGCATGATGTGTGTCTGTGCATGTGTGTGTGTGGAAAAAGTACTCAAATATCACACATTCAAAATTCTAATTAAGTGAAAGCTTATGATTTGGATAAAATATTGATGCACTGACATGTGGCTGGTACATGTTAATGCATCAATAAAGATAATTCCCATAAAGGACTGATGATAAGTATCCTTGTACTGTATCTTCAATTTTGGAGAGTGTGGAGTTACATAATGAAAATTCTGGACTGAAATGACAAAAATCATTTGATAGTTTGTCAGATAAAAATGAAGATATCAGGTTTTTTCACCAGAGAACAGCTACATTAGACTTCTCTGCCTTTCTCCAACTTTTGACATTATGTGTAAAAAAGCCATTGTGCCACTGGCTGAAACACATCTGAGATACAAGGTTTTTACTCGACAACAGCTACTGTTTGTGTGTATGTGCGTGCGTGTGTGTGTCAGTGCAAGCAGGGATTCAGTTGGGCCAGTATTTCATAATAGGAGAGGGCAGATGAGGGCTGAGAGAGGGGAAGGTGAAAGATGATGGAAGTTTCTGTTTGTGTTTATGTGTCAGCCACAGTGTGTGTGTGAGACTGTATGTGTGTGTCCCTGGGGGTCTCACACATATCATCTCTCAATAAGCTCCCTGAGGTACAGAGTTTATTGTCACTGTGAAGAGCCTGACAGACAAGTTAATCAATCTGGCAATTTGGTGTTGCAGGTCTCCCTCGTTACCCCTCCCNCCCAAATAAACACACACACACACCAACACACACACACACACAGTGGTGGGCTGTGTTGGTCTCTTACAGAGTTTGTATTGTACCCTCCATAATTTGTCCTTTCATTACTTCACCAATTCATTCTAAATGAGTTACACAGCATCTTTCAGTGTGTGCATGAAAACTGAGAGAAATATGTTTAAATATGTTTCCTCTCCCCCAGTGATTACATGAAGGAGGCACACAGAACAGGAAGTAGTAGCATGATGGACAGTTGGGTGTTGTGTTTAGGGTGGGAGATCGATGGTTAGATATTTGTACATTTGCTTTCAGCTTCAACTGTCCAGCTTCATTCCAAAAGTCACCATTTCACCCCAAAGAGTGACGCTGAATGTTTGATTGACGTGTTGGTTGTGCACGTCATCCAGAATTAACATGATTAATTTGTGAGATCTAATACTTACAAATATCTTGGGGGTAGTAATGGCCAAAAAAAACTGATTATGTTTCAAGCAAAAAAAAAAAAAAAAAAAAAGAAAAAAAAAAAGAAAAAATATCATCAAAAGGACTCAACAAAATTCAGAATTGCTTGACATCACTTTAACATTTGCTCAGACCATCTCTGGCTTTTAAACACATCTCTGTGTTTGTGTGGGTGTGCGTGTGTGTTTGCTTTTTGCCGTACATTCAACTGTTACGTGATCTTAAGGGTTTCTGACTCCGGCGCTGCTGTGCACTTGTGACAGCTTTGATTAATTTGATAATGATGACCTATTGTGGCACTTTATGCTAAGGTAAGCACAGCTGTCCACTCAGGTCAAGAGGAGCAGGACAAGGTCATGGCATAACAGAGTTAACTTTGTTAATGGAGATGCGGCCGAAGGGGAGACAGCCTCAGACCAAGGACACAATCCATGAAAAAAAAGCTTTTCATGAAGCAGCGAGTAACCTTGAAGAGGGTGGAGATCATCATGGTGGCAGCATCCATGATTTCACTCCATCAGCCACAACAACGCTGCTAGCCTGGAGACTGATCTCTTACTTTCCTTCCTTATTTCTTGCATGTGCCCTTACAACTGGATGCATCTTTATAAGCTATGTGCTTTGGTTTTGATGCTGATAGTGTATGTGCGTGTGTGCATGTGTGAGATTCTAGATTCTACAGACTCACACTTTATCTCACGTATGTCTGTTAGTGACTTGTACATTATTTTAATTTAATTTTTAAATGTGTTATTAATGTTTCCCATCAGAAAGGAAACACCACTATTCCCCGATATTACTTTACTTCTGGTTTATCAGCATATCTGAACATTTTGCATTTCCTTTCTTTCTCTTTCTTCTGTGGATTCCTTTATAGCGATAGCATTTGCGTTCATGTGGAAATCTACCATTTCCTGTCAAGCTTTCGCCTGCACTGTCACAGCTTTAGTCTTCCTCGCTTTCTTAAAGAGGAGGAGTCGAGATACCTGATAGCCAAACGGGCCGGACAGTGAGTCATCCTTTTCCAGCGTCGACTGGAACTTGAACCTTTAATCCCGAGGATCTCAGAATCCCGAGAGTTGCAGATTCCTTATCATTTACATTAATCTCAGGAATTTGCACCATGCCATGGAGACACAGGCTCCACTTACTTAACTGACACAAAATAAGGCAACAGCTATGATGATACTTGCCTGGTTTTAGCCTCACAGCCGTATCATGCACTTGGTTGTAAATAATAGTGTAATAAGATTGCCAGAGGACGCAGATGTTAAACATCAGCCGTGAGATTACAGCAGAAACGTTAGTTTTTGAATTTTACATTTAAGAAGCAGTAGAGATTCATTTCTTAACAGACACATCCACATCTATCAAAATCAAGCAAAACTAATCATGTTTACAGACATTATTCCATGTTTCTGCATTATTTGTTCTTTTTTAATCATCGATTACCCTACTTCTAGTCACTTGTATGCCTTTGTGAAGAGATTTACAGTATCCTATTTAGATTCGAATGACAAAGCTTCTCAGTGTCAAAGTTGTTATTTCTAACTCAGCAGCAAAGATCTGCAGCTCTCGCCTTTGGCTAAAAGCTCAACCTCATCTCTTGCCAAGTCCTTTGAAGTGATCCTGTCAGAAAGAAAAACTCTAGCACTTGTCCATAAACCATGCCAGCCCTATACCAATGCCCATTTGTGAAATTAATATCTATTTCAAAACTAAGCACTCCAAACTAACACTACTTACACTGAATCCTGCTTCCTGTAGGGCTCGTCGCAAAAGAAATCAGCTATCAGGAAGACAAATTGTAAATAAATCTTTTGCCTGCATTTGTGGAAAAATCTGTCCGAAAATGATGGTGAAGGAAATCCAATCTGTTCTTTGGACATGCTGCATCAAGGTAATTCAAGCCAACGCAGCAGCTGTAAGGATGACATAGATCGTTTCGAAATACTTCTTTTTCCATTTCCCAATATCGGACTGTGGCGGCTTCCTGAGATTTCTTTACCAGCATGCATCTAAAGAAAGTGGCGGCTCTCCTATAGAGATCATTGGTTTGATTACAACCATATTGAGTGAAGCAAAAGTCATTTATTGGCTTTATTTCTGAATTACTGCAACTTGTGGCACATAATTCTCCTTCACATGAACAATTAACAGCAATGCAAATCTGAAGCTGCAGTTTATGATGCACTATAATAATAGGAATACAAATAAGTCTCAAGATCTTATTTGTTCTTATCCAATATATAAACTAAACTTTTTGAGCACCACTTCTACTACATTATTTGATTTGTTTCCTATATTTCATTGGTCTTATCATGTTATTCAGTCTGTCTCAAGAGGATTAAACACAAGTCTGAAAACCGGATTGGATGTTGACACATTAATATCACAAGAGTTTATTACAAGAAAACAATGGCTTTGCTAGTTTCAAGTGTCAGATCAGAATTCTCAACAAGTTATTATGCCTTTTATTTGGTTGTGAAAGTCTCATTTTCTTAAGAGAAGTGAATAAATACTGCCAGTGAGATTATTTCAGCCTGCTTCTAATACAAATCAGCTTGTTTCAGGAATTTTCTAGAATTGTCACAGTGTTAAAACAAGACACAATAAGACAGATGACTGCATTCAAAACAAGAAAAGGAAATTTGATTCAACAAGCCTTTAAGTGTAACCATCAATTATGACTTCAGTCACTCTTAGATATTTGTTTTAGAGACTTGGAAGAAACTGAGTTGTGTTGATTCTCCAGTTTTAAATATATTTCTCTTAAATCAGTCTTTTTTACTACTTTTAAGTTCAGATAGTGTTGTGTTTTGGGTAGATTTTTATGCTTGTTTGAAGAAATTCATATTAAGTCAAAAACTGAAGCTAACTGCGTTTATAGGGCTGTGATTCAGAAGATGAGAAATTCTGCAAAATGAATGTTCTAATATAATATTTAAAATACATTACAGTTTAACATAACACTGGCAATTGAGATATCAAAACCTCACAGCGACAGGATGTTTCATTAGCTGATTACATGTTTTTCACTGCAGAGACACAATATACTGAGCCAGGAATGTTCAGTGAGCCTTAGTTAGGAAGGAGGCGGTGTGGAGGTTCAGGCTTCCAAGAATAGTGGAGCTTTGTAATCAGCATGCGCTGGTTTGAGAATGTGGTGAGTATCTGCTAATGGTGAGGATGATCCCTCCGTCCCAGCAGGTATCGCCTGCCATGATGAGGAGCAAGGTTAAACATGGCCGCCTCTTATGTCAGGGTCACGCTGTTGTTGTTCTGCCACAGAAGAATCTTAGCGTTGTTATCGTTACACATAAGAAAATAGGACCAGTGCATGAAAGAGAAAGGAGAGATTACAGTAGAGGCTGGTAAACTCCTAGTGTCATAACAGTATTAGAAATGTTGGTGTTGTTGCTAGTAGTAGCTACAGTAGAAGAAGAAAACAGTTCTTCTTGAAATGAGCATCTATATCTTGAAAAAGACTAAATAGCAGATCACTGTATTTTAATTAGAAAAATGTCTTATTAATAGTGCTACTAGAAGTAGCAGAATTATTAGTTAAAAAAAGGCTGATGAATGGAATACAGTAAACAGAATAAACACAAACTGGCATCAATCAAGTACCCCAGGACCATTACCCAGGACCATTGGCATTAAAGTGCATAAAACTAAGGGTGCTTTCCCCTACCTCATTTTGTGCATTTGTGTCAGACCCTGGAGTGTTTTCCTGTTAAGTTTGGTTCATCTGAGCATACTGTACGTGAACACTCATCTCCGCGTCAAAACAATCGGACTGAGGACATCTACAGAGGGTGGTCTCGGCCCAATTCCAGTCGAACCTGGGAGCGGTTCATTAGTGGTGTGAACATGTTTTGCACTAGTCTTGAAACAAGTATGAGGTAATCTATTGATCTATTGATTGATCTCGAACTGAAGAGGGTTACATGTCGTTAACACTTAACTACAACTGCGGTAAGTTTTGTTTTATTCAATGTCTGCTCAATATCCCCTACTTAAAAAACTCTATCTTTGATTAGCTATAGCAGTTAAAAGGATGCTGTGAAACATGGTAACATATCACTTAGTTAACATGCCTGTGCTCAATGTGTGCATCATTCTCCCATTCAGCCGTTCTGAAGGCAGCATGTCTTCTTCACAAAACAGCCTAATTCTCATCCAACAGACGTCTAGAATTTTGGCAAGCATAATTCCAATACTATAGGAACACTCTGGGTCAAAGGTCAAGTCTTAACGAACCATATATTCTTCATTGTCACAGATGTAATCTCTTAGCCAGATCTCTAAGTGATATGTCTGGCATATTTACGTCTAAAATCACTACATCAGGAAAATGTTGAGGACTCATGCCTTTCGAGCTGGAATAATTTCAGTGGAAACCACTCTAAATTTAGAAACAAGCTTGTTTATGATGAAACAGCCATTTTATCATTTGATTTACAGTCTCATTTTATCTCAAGTCCTGAGGCAACAAATACAGATTCCTAAATGTTTTAAATCTTTGCTTTCTCAAAGTTATGATGCTCATTAAAAAAAGCAGGTTAAACATAAGATGGAGGGCCAACCTTAAATAAAAGCAGCAGGAGATGGAAGAGTTGGCTTTCAAAGGGAGATATATGGCCAGTACAAGACCAGGATCAGTTGCTTTGGGAACTTAAAACCTTGGATGACAGTGAGAGCCATTTTACATATTAAGATGAATAGGCTCATCGTGGCATTGGCTGATGTGGTTGAGAGTGTGTCTCGTTTGATGCAAATGAACCAGATCACCGCATGTTTAAAGGCTTTTAAAGGCACGGCACTAATAAAAGTCACAATCTTGATGGAGCACTTTAAAATAATCCAGCAAAGCAGCAGAAGTAGAGCAATCAGGAAAAATCATGTTTATTTTTACCCCAAGTCCATTTCACTATGTCTTGGTAGTTATCCACCTTGTTGATTTTAATTTACAAGCATAATCCTTTACTATTTAAGACGTATGGCAGTGTCTGACTCACCTCATTTCAGGAGTATCCCACTGTGGCAGGTAAAACCTCCCAAATCAATAGCACATATGGTCTACATTACACTGGGAAAGGCCTCCAAAAAACCTTTTTCCCCAAGAGTGGCGCACATCGATGACAGACGCGTTCTGATTCCCCATATGTTGAAATGTAGAAAGCGTTACATGGTCTCTTTGATACAGCATGATTTATAGGGCCTTGACACCAGTTGCAAATGTCTTTGGTGAGCGCACAAGGAGGCCTTCACTGCAAGTGGATAGTGTCGATCAAATCATATTCAGGCCAACAACAAAATGGATTGCATTTCCACTCAAGAGGTTTTTGACCTTTACTGCTTTCATGCTTCTTATCGTTGTGTAATGTCAAGTTATCTGTTTTTGTCAGACTGCAGCTCTGGCAAGGAATAAGGAAGAAAGAAAGAAAGAAAGAAAGAAAGAAAGAAAGAGTAAACAACTTACTGGCTAACAACTGCAACATCCTCATGGATATTCAGTGCCTTCACACTGACAATACCATCTGGAGGAAATAAGGAATTTTAATCGAACTTCTCTCAGTATTCTTGTTGTGCACAGATTTCATGCTCCAATTAGATGGGGGTTGAGCAAGATACAAGCAGGGAGAAAACAAAAAAAAGCCGGGCTGGATGAAATCTACCCAGTTTGCATCAAGGACCCTGCCAAAGTACTCCGCATTACAAAAATGAGGTTGGCTAGGGTCACTGTCTTGGGAGGTATAATTATATCATAAAACTAAGCCTCTCAGTTCTAGATAATGGTAGATAAACACAGTCTGATTTGTGACACTTCTCAAGTTCAAATCCAGAGCTATGCAGCTAACTCAATTAGCAAATGGAGGATCACACACACCCCTTAATAGGGAATGGTGGGGATGAGCAAATTTGTTCCCAAAAATTAATTACCTATCACGTCTTGTGGTCATTAAAGTAGCAACTAATGGCACGGATAAGTACGCATTCAGCAAAGTGCTCATGTTCTATTGGAGATGTCAGTCATTTGCTTGACAGAGTAGCAGAGAAATGTTTGCTGTTGGCTCACGCCCTTTAAAAAGGCCCCAGAATGCAAATAAGGTCTTTAGCTTTGTCTCTCAGATGGTGTAATTTGGTTTAGGAGGCATATATAAATATCTGAGTGCCAAATTTTGGTCACTCAAAACATGTCCAAACAAAGCTGGGTACAAGAGGGCAATTAATAATGTACAGTTAGTCCTGACAGCATGTAATTGACAGCACACAAGCAAGCAGGGGGTTAATGTCATTTTGCATCTCCATTAACGCTGTTTTATTGAATAATACTTCAAACCTGTGCAGCAGTGACAATCATAAACTCTACATGAAATCAATGATGAGTTGTACACTAAATCCATGGCTTACTTTCCTGTGGAGCCCAAATCAGTGTGGCAGATATTATTGGTTGGTATTGGCAAATCACAGATGTGTCAGTATTAGCATATATTTTGGAAGAAATGCAAAAGTATATAAATTGTTAAAGTTTTATACATTTTGCTGTATTTCTATTTTTAGTATTTTGATATTTGGAATTTTTTACTGTTTGAGGGATACAGTATTGGCCTCCAAAGACCAGTATCAGTTGGCTCTATATTTGGCTTTTAATTTGAATGCTAGTTAAAAAAAAAAAAAAAAAAAAAAAAAAAAAAAAAAAAAAAAAGCCTATGATGTTGACAGTTTCACACTTTGAGTGGCTGAATGTACTGCTAACACACATCAATGTACTGTATGTATAAATGTATAACAATGGAATGAAAAAAGACTTTTGCTTTAATAAGCAAGTAGCTCTCAAAGGGAACATATACATATCCTTACTTTCATTTAGGGGTCATATGAAACCATTGCAATGGCATGTAAAAAAAAAAAAAAAAAAAAAAAACACTGACCCATTTCTACTCTCTCTTGCTGCAGCATTACTGTGCACATTGAGTGAAAATGAGTTGCTGTTGGTAGGTCTTTCTTTAACACCCCCTCCTGGGAAGGCTACTCTGTTCTGATTGGCCTGCTGTGTCAGGCCTGAGCTGGCAATAACCATGGACTGTGAAACACGGATGTGGTCAAACCCTTGCTCGCTTGCCATGTACTTAGTGGATGCTTCTAATGAGGTGTGTGGCATATTACACAAGTAAAGTACAAATCAAAAATGAAGCTTTCAGTGCAGTTTAGGACCTACAGCTTTATCTTTCTGGATGTGTTGCTATAGGTATGAATCTCAAATTCGGCAACTTTGACAATGTTCAGCACATACAGTATTTCCTACTATGTTCCATTGTAATAAGAAGGAGGTGTGTATCCTTTAACTAGTGACTTAGGAAAATATTAACATAAATATGAATAATGTTACTACTGAAAACCCACTTAAAAAGTGTTTTCATGTTTTGCATGTAATTGATATCTCAGTACCATTGGAGATGCATCACAGTAAAATAACCTTGGAAAAACAACCACAAGTGAACCACGAGTTGAAAAGAAGTTGTTGCATCCATGTATGATTCAAGGTGAGAACAGAATTGCAGTTTAAAGCAGTGTTACGGTTTTACATACTCAGGCTCTTTATCTCTCTAGTGAAATCATGCTTTTGACATTGCAACTGCTGTAAAGGGCACAATTCAATCCTGAAGAGATGAAGACAACTTTACACTGGTGACGCGCAACTGCTCTGTGGCTGTGGCTACAGTACACAGGTATGGTATGGCAAGCGTGCGATAGAAACATGATCCTCAGCCACAAACGTGCCATGAAGTCTTGGGAATGTGAGTCCAGGAGCTGGGCTGAGCTGGACTAAGGCTTCAGTAAGAGGGTGCATTCATGGATTCTGTCCATGATGGAGTCCTTTTGATGAAATGAAATCATGGCAGGTAAACAGAGCTGAAACATCAGGCTTATTATCTGCTGTACTGTATGTATTCCCCTCCAAGCTCATTTTCACCTTATTTTTCTTTTCTTTGTTTCTTTCTCCACCTGAAGACTACAACTGTATCTAATGTAGCTAAGAGTATATTTAACATTTTTTTTTTTTAGGTTTTAATTAATTGTCCTATTGGATTTATTTTGAAGGCATGTTAAATGAAAAGAATCAGCCAATGGAACATGAAGAAATTAAATGCGACATCTGCATTTCTATTGAAATGCATATTTCTGTGGTCACTTAATATATATATATATATATACTGTATACACACACACACACACACACACACACACACACACACATATATATATCAACTTGGTATGTTTTACTAAATGAAGAAAACTTGATTTTGGCTAGGTGAGCATGTTTTCTGGAGTTGCCCTACTTTTTTGAAAGATATCAATTCAAGGAATGAAGACTTGTCTAAACACATGAATTCTCCATGCATAATTCACAAACCAACATTAACATAACTCACAAAGTTCATACCTAAAATATGTACTTTAATATGTACTTTAAACAATGTCGCCAATCTAACCTCAGAATGAGTTCTTTTTGGGTTTTATTTTGTGTTTTAGTTTGGTTTTGCATGCTCAACTGACAGTTTCTTTTTTAAAATTATTATTATTTTAGAGATGCGATATCTACACATTCAAACTATCCATCCAGTAAGGGTTAGATTATTGAAATCACAACAGGAAGTAATATTTCTAACCACACTTATCCAATTCAGCTAATAATCATCTCTTAGACCACGACAAACTGCTGGCCTTTCAAACACATACACTTTGCATTTAGGCAACATCAAAAGTTATGCCAACATCAAAAAAAAAAAAAAAAAAAATTGAGAACACACTCATGAAGGTCTGAGCTGTGAATACAATGTAGTCTACATGCTGGCAGGTTGTTTGTTTACACGTGGCCTGAGATAATTAGCCCAGAAGTAATGACTGCTCTCTGATGACAGCCGCTGAAACTCAATCTCCCGCTGTGACATGCTCTCCCTGTCACTCTCCCCTGCCCAACAACTGCAGAGGGGTTATTTTTTGCCCCGGCTGCTAGCGGGGCTAGCCTGGCGCCAGCCCCTGGGACCTGATGGGCTCAAGGGGGGTGACAGGGCTGACTCTGCCATTCGCCCTTTAACCTCCCACGCCCTGCCACTACCAAATGGCACTTGGAACTAGACAGAAAACACTGTGTGAACCTGTCATGCTGTCCCCTATCCTCCAAACAGAACAAACTCTCAAGCTTTTATCATACTTTTGGTGCTAGTTAGAAAACCAGAGTACAAAGTGGTAACCACTGGCATTTAACCAGCGTTGAATGTTGTTGCCATAGTGGAAATAGTTGCTACAGAGGACAGTGAGGTGAGACACAGATAACACTCATGTTACTTGAGTCCAGCATAAGTCTTTGGACATTTCTGGCATCTCGGACTGGATCTCAGCCACTAGATATCAATTTTGTTTGTTTGTTTGTTTGCCTATCATAAAATATGTGGTTCTCTTGCTGGTCCACCTTTTGGAATTTCTCCTTAGCAAGACAAAATATCTAAAGCATCTTTCACCTAAATTTTGAATCAAATGGCTGTGTAATGTTGCTCATAGTGATGTGATGAACTGACAAAGAATAAACACCCAACTCTTGAGCTATGCAGAGCTTTTAGCAGCTTTAAGCTCATTGTTTTGGTTACGCGGCTGTCTAACACACCATATTGCTGCCTCTCAACAGTTCTCACCACTGTTGCTATAAAACCAGGCAGCAACTTCCAGCAAGCAAGCTCTGATAAGCCAACTGTACACCATCTATCTAACAAAGAATGCTTGAGAGGGTGATGTGGTGAAAATGGTCAGGTACCTAGCACATTAAAAACCTAGTTGGTGCAGATCAAAAGAGATTTTCAGCCTTATAATCCTTACATGGACAGAGTCATAACTCCTGTTGCTACATTAGCATCATATTGGAGTCTGCTGGATGTTCAAGTAAGCAAGTGTTTCAAACACATTGGCCATAACAACATGATAAAGCAAGGACATGTCAGCGGCTTTGGTCTGTCCACTAATTTTGTTTTTCAGTCACCTAGTGGCCAAAGTGATTAATGCAGCTTTAAGTTTTTCCTGCCCAACTTTTAAAAATATTTATGTCTCCTTTTAAAAATTGGTATCTCTCTACCTTGTCTATCTTATTTTCTCAGCACTATAAACAGAAGATAATGGTCCCACTCCTGTGTATAAAAAATTGTCAAAATCCTATTGATTAGTTAGATGTTCAGTGTTTTAGTCTTAAGCTCCTCTCAGTAGATTCTTACCAGTATGAAGTCGGCTGAAAAAACTCCTTTAAACTAAAATCCTTAACTTTACATATGTTGTAAGGCTGTATTGTTGTACTTGTTAGGTTGTCATTTGGACTCACTTGTGTCTAGCAAGTCAGGACGGGTGTAGTATAAGAACAGTGTTCAGCTAAATTTAATCTGGGATCCACAAAACTGAGAAATACTGAATACCGTCCTTATACCGCACCCATCTTGCAAATCTCCTCGAATGACTTGAACTCAGGTTGTGACTACAGTGTATGCAGTCTCATCGCGTTTTCACCGAGTCACGGGTATGAAGTCTCAAACATTCTCATCAAGTCATCACTGTAATGACGAGATGATCTGAAAAGTTTTCTAAACAGTACTTCAGTTACATCTACTATGTCTCTGAGGGCAGCAGCTGCCAATGTGCCGCAGTGTAACAAAAAGCCACCCTGCTTGATCTTCCTCAAATCTAAAGCAAACAGGCACGGCGTGGCAACTGTGCTTCTTTGGTCCTTGCAGATTTAGAGGGAAAACACTGACTTTCCCAGAGCAGCTATCAAAGCTTTGCTGCCCGCCAAGTGCAAAGGCCTCAGAATCCGTGGCACTTGTCGAGGGTGAGGAACCTGGCCCGCTCCCAGTCGGTGTCTGAGTCAACAACCGAGGGACGAATTTCGAGAATATGCATCTTTTTTATGTCCTTTTTTAAGACCTTAACTACTCTGACCAAACCTTCTCAACAAATTTAAAACTTTGACACTTGCACCATCATCTAAATTTGGAAGCTATTATGCACGGAGTTCGGATGACTCAGACTATAAGGAATGTCACTGCTCAAGCAACTAAAAGACAGCATGCCGCAGACGTACGTCGTTCTTTGAAGACGATCCCATGTCTCCAGTTGTCAGTTGTTTTTTGGTTCCCTGAAAATGTTCTTCTGTAGCTAAGGAGGAGGACACTGCTACTGAATGACATTTGAATCATGTTTCTGGTGCTGAAACAAGAAACTGTACGTACCGCAGGTGTATTTCAGGATTGTTTATTGAGCTTGTCACAGTGTTGTGTGTGTGTATTTTAAGACTTGTAAACTGTGATCTTCTTTCGGCGTGGAACTGATTTTGCACACTTGATATTGGAAAAAAATCATCTTTTCGGAAAGATTAATGCAAATCTGCACACCAGATGCTGATTTTACAGTGACAACGTATTTGTAGCCAAGTTGTTTTTAGGCTTAGTCCGAGGGGCGACTGTCTTTAAAATGTCTCATTGATTTACTGTGAAATATTTAAACATGTGATTAACATCAGTGGTTTAAATACATAACACATATTTATAGCTTCAAAATGACAACAAACTGTTTTGCTCAAACGATTTATTGGGAATAAATCTTGTGCACTTGATAAGTCCAGGTTATTGTGTACAGTAGAAACTGTGACATGAGGCCATGATGTCCAACACATATCTCTTTTCCTCTCAAAGGTTTAGAGGTTACATCCTTGCTCTTGAAAGGCAGACACTAACATTTAAAAGGCCTGAAGGACTGAGGGGTTGCCACTTGTGACCTCCAAATGGTATTCATTCCTTGTCGGTCTTGTGTGTGAAACATTTCTGTTGACACCCTGCAATGCAGTGTTGATGAGTTAATCTAGCAGCTGAGTGTGTCCTTTAACTACACCCAGCCCCCTGTAGCTTTTCACAAAAAAACACCCCTTATCTCTACGGGAGACGGACAAAATCGAGTCCCTGGTGGCCATAAATCCTCAAGATACTATCAGAAGGAGTGGCAAAACACGGACTCCTTTCCATTGTTGTCTTGTGTGTGCAAATGCCTGTTCGCACACGCCATCTTGTTCAAGACCGGAAGAATAGATTTTTACTCTTAATCAGGCATCCAGTGTAATGAGGAGTTGGAGGGTGTTTTGCACATTTGTGAGTTGTGTTGGGGCTGTATAACAGAAGGGAACATTCCTCTAGTTAAATTGAACAGGTTTGGCTACCTGCTACAATATGCTATAATGCAAAAGATCCCCTATGAGAAACAAGAAAAATATTATGTTATTACACTTTTCTAGAATGAAGTTAAAAAAACAATGCATAAAATCTAACCACAACAAAACACCACCTGACCACACACCAGTGATTTTGCATGTTTTGAGTCCAATAAATACAACTTGTATAAACGTTACAATACTGTTAAACATTTTCTAAAACATGCTATGGGAGCAGTAAAATTTAGAATTTTCCCTCCTACCTTTCAGATTTGCCAGTGATTGCAGTTCATTCCAGTGCACTATTAAAATCAACTTGTAGAGCCTTGAAACATGCTTGAGAAAATATAATAAGATTTTATGTTTTGGAAAATTGTTGGCAGTAACATAACCTGTATGTATTTATTGGGCTGAAACATGCGAAATCATCTGTATGGTCCTTTAAAACTACTAATTTGTTCTAGTTTTGTTGACCTATAAGGTGCTTAAATTTAAGTGGTTGATGTCTTTTCAAAAGGATGATACATTTATGCTTGTAAAAACAACATTTTAGCAAAAGTATCTTTCATGTTTATAGAGTTAAAGTGAGGTACTCAAATCAAAAATAATCATGATAATCAAATGTCAAACAATTTTCTAGAATCAGGTGCAGTAAACTCCCTTATTCAGACTTTAGTGCATTGATAACCCTTATTCTGAGTCGTTTCTATTACTGGTGCATTTTGAGAAAAGTTCATAACAAGATGATTTGTAGTGGAAATGGGTTGAATTTTTTCATGGGTCTGATTTTTTTTTTTTTTTTTTTTNTTTTTTTTTTTTTTTTTTTAAATAAAACAAAGCCACCTTGTTTTCCTCACAATAGATGTTTGGGATATTAATTTTTCAACCCTTCAACCCTTGCTTCTATTCAGCTCTAGCTTAAAAACTAAGATAAATAAAGATGAATTACTTTGTTAAGAGCGTAACAACCTAGTGCACATGTTGCTTGATTAAACAAATCAGAAGAATTTTAGTCAGATAAGAGAAAAGTAAGATTAAATCATCTGAAAACAAGATCTTTTCTCTATCGTAGATCTTTCATGTTTTTTGGGGTTTTTTTTTTCCAGTGTTGGGTAAATGAAGGGCATCACAAAAATCTCACGCCTCTTCCTCACACTTAGATTTCCTAAAAATTCAGCTTAGATCAGGTTTTTGGGAAATCTTAATTGGTTGACCACTTTCACTCTTCTCTCTTCAACCCTGGCCTCTCAGCCTGTGGTCCCAGAGGAGGTGACAGGAATGGGCCGCATTAGCGGTGTATATTACTTTAACCATCCTGGAGCGGGTCCAGAGTTGCCTGAGATCAGGACAACAAAAATAGGCTTAGAATATGCCCAGCCATGAATATGAAATCCACACTAAGGCTCACTGCCTTATTGTATGTGTGGGCCGCACTGAGGATATCGCTTACTTCTCAGAATCATCTTGTAACATGGGCTTATTAGACAGCCTTAATAAGGACATCTGACAGCTGAGGCAAGTTCTTCACAAACGACACCAGTGTGGGTTTTAACATAGTGACGAGGTGGCTGCTCTGAGAATGCAGAAGGCATGACTGAAAATGTTTCCATCAGCAGAACACTTATTAAGATAACGGGTTTTGCAGAATCCCCCTCGTGCTGAAAATAAACATGTATTAGTGTAACAATAAACAGCAAAAAATCACCGGCAACAAACGAGAAAAATGTTATGTGAAACTCTAGGAAAAAAATCTACAAATGGGTTAAGTGAAAATGATTGTATAAGAGATTTTGAAAACAAAACAAAACAAAACAAAACATTATTTAAACATTATTTAGACTGGATACTTTTCTAAGATAGTGGAGTTCAAGATTATTTTGCATGCATAACAAAAATTAAGATTGAGTTCTTTTGTGTCAAGATTTCATGCCATTTTTGAATTCCTATTTATATTCCTATTTATGTGGTGTAAGAACATAATACAACACAGTGCATCATTATTTAGGAAATAAAATCCCAATGAATCCTAATGAAAGTCTCAAAACTTTAATGTTTTATCTCTTGTCTGGTTGCTTTGACTTTGATTCTAATTGATCACAGTTCTTATTCTACTGTTGCACTAATAACTCCAGATCAAAGTGTCGCCAAAATTCAGAAGGCAACATTATGTCAAACGTTACAGTTCTGATTAAACACTGCTGCATTCTGATAAAAGTCAGGTCAGAACAACAAGACAAATGTTGTTGTTAATAAGATTTTTTTTTCTTCTTCTTTTTTGTCCAGTGAGTGCCGGCAAGTAAATTTTTCACTGTGGGAAAATTCTTATCCTCAACAGGGAGCCTCCTGAGGAGGGAGGAGGAGTTTGCATGCAAGCGAGATCAGAAGGTGGTAATGACCAGTGTATTCTTTCACACTGACAGCTCCTCTGACATCTTGGAATTTATCTCTTGCAGCACATTTTCACGGGCTTAAGACAGCAGCCTGGTTGCCTCACGGATATATCTCACTTACTGTACGGGCAGAAACAGCTGTAAATAGAGGCTGAAGAGGGAACGTGATGGCTGACATTTGTTTATGCTTTGACACACAAAAGTATGTGCAGCATCTTCCAAAGGTCCTCTGCGAGTGCCACCTTTTTTGGTTTAAAGGGAAATTGATTTGTTTACATGGTGAACTCATGAAGCCTGCAGGCTTCTTACTGACAGTTTGACACCTTCGGAGCAAAGGTGAATGGCAAGAGTGGCGCTATCAACAGCCTTAGCTTATTAGCTTGCTTCTTGACACGAGGTCCATCCGGGCCCATACTAAGGGATGAGCAATGCAAAAAAAAAAAAAAAAAAAAAGAAAACAATCAATCAATCCAGCCTCTTATGATGTCTATAAATGCAAATAATGTGACTCAGTTAAGCCTCTTCAGTTTCATGTCAGAAATCAAACATTATACGTTGAAGTTAACGTAAGATTTTAGGAGTTAATGTCCAAAAGATTTTACTATTTCTCCCATGAGTTTGATGTGATGTGAAAATGCTAACGTCATGGAGCTCTAACAGAATCATCTCGTCATCTTGACTTCCTGCTTCTGCGGTGCATGAAAGAATCAGTTGCGGTTGCAATAGCTCACAATCCGTGCAAGAATTCTGTGCATGCCTTTCCTCAAATGGCGTACTTCCTCTCATAAGCAAATTAAGCAGCGAGTCGTGTATATTCAGCCTTTAACCAACAACAATTCTATCAATTCCATCTATGTATAAGGCTTCCTCCACATTTTTTTTTCAAAAACTGAAGTAATATAAACATACTGAATAAGTCGGATGATGAAATCTACACAAAACTGCAACATTTTCAAATTAATAAAACAGCAGGATTTTAGCATGTTAAACATTATTTTATTCTTAATGCATGTTCTGTGGTGCTAGTTACTGGAATTTATGAGTCATCTTGTTTTTTTGTATTTTTGTTTCTGTACCAAATGCCAGAAAGTAGGAAGGTGTATTTCTGCAGGAGTCCAGTTGTTCTTGTCTTTAACACAGACACTCAGGCCACAACTTGAGCCCATTTGTTATCTGTTGCCTCGGCACAAAGTTATTTAGCCTGTCAGCAGAATGATAAACTCTCCCCTGCCATGGGTGTCACTTCGACAGCTAGCTCTCACATTAGCCAATAAACCTGTACAGCGGATGAAGAGTTCGACTCCAAAATAAGATAGCAGCCACTTTGAAAAAAGTGATACAGAATGATCAATAACAGAATGAACAGAAATGATGGTGATTTCTCAAGACTAGAAGGTAACCCTAAGGCCTAGTGTTGATAAAATGTTAACATTTACAGACTGGACCTGCTATGATTTAGAAATAACAGATCCACTCATTTAGAATAGTTGAGCTGGATGTATTATATAGACACCTCTTAAATATGTTTCTATGAATTCTTTAGATTTCTGCTTGTGAAATGTGCTGAGGTTCTGGATATTGTACACAAAGATGTTGTGCCTGGTAGTGCCATTAATCACATTTAACCTGACATTATGGGGCTTCTTTATTGGAAGTTACAGTTTGACTTGGGGTTAGGTCACAGGAAACTTTGTTACAGCTCTTCCAAACAGTTTCTGAATCTCCCCTCCCCCCCCCC
>VXCM01001014.1:146958-186562 GCA_014773175.1 Lucifuga dentata
CCCCATTAAACCAGAAGGGTGTTTTGACAGTGGCCAGTTGATTGAAATTCCCTCTGTTTTATTGCCCTGCCCCTGACGAGGTGATTTTTTTGTGATCCATATCCCATGTCATTAGAGCCAGGAAGTAAGTGGCGTATTTCTCATCAGGCTAGCTGAGTGTGGAAATTGCCACCTCTGACTGATTAGCTTCCTGTCACCAAGGGGTTATAAATGCTCTTCCTCATGCCACTCCATGGGTCTCGCGTGCAGAAACTTCACTGCTTCGGTCGAGCTTCATTACTTCAGTCAAGCTTTCCTCTGGTTTAACATGGGGGGACATCCTGCTCAGTGATGCTGGAGGGGGGCCAAAGAGGGGATAGTCAGACCAGGTAACCATCATAGAGATTCCTCAGGCTAAGGGACAAACTATCTCCTGACTTTTAATTTAACGTAATCTCATATACCAATAGTTCCTATGCATACTTATTTATCTAAAACTCCCTGCACATAGTACATTCATCCTCCTGTGGAGTGTACGTAAGTATTCTTATCCTTTATCTGTATCTCTATATCTAACTGTTTTAAAGGAACATATCAGTGGTTTTGCATGTTTGAGCCCAATAAATACCACCCATATACACGTTAAGTCATGTCAACCATTTTCCAAAACGTGAAAATGTATTTTAGTTTTTTGTTATTTTGCCATAAGCTTTCAAGTTCAAATACTGAGGTAACAATACATCTTAAAATTCAATGTTTTGCCTGCAAACACTTATGCACAATTGTGAAGGCAAGGTTGTTATTTCTCTGTAAAAGCAGTCTTTCCTCCTTCCTCCCCTTTCTCTGTTTACCTGGTGGAGACATACATTTTTTTCCATGCAGCTCCATGTTAGATCGGTTAAATTAAATAACTTCAACAAAACGTTTAATAGCCATTGTGTTCGCTGGGATGATTATGTATCCCAACACATTTCAAGTCTTTACAAGTTGATTTTAATAGTGTACCGGGATGAACTGAAACCAATGGCTTTCTGGAAGGTAGGAAAAAAATTCTAAAACTTACTGCTCTCGTCATTAGAGCCAGGGAGTAAGCGGCATTTTCTCATCAGGCTAGCTGAGTGTGGAAATTGCCACCTCTGATTGATCATTAAAGGAAATGTTGTCAGTAACGTAACATGTATGCGAGTTGTATGTTTAGGCTCAAACATGCAAAATCACGAGTTAGGTCCTTTAATATATATTTCCAATTTCTAAGTTCATTTTTTATTTTCTCCATATATTTTTATACTTTGGTTTCTTAAGTCATATCTTCTCCCTTAATTTTATTTATAAGGAAACCCTCAGAGCACGTGAAATATAAAAAGAGTTCACCACATTGTTGGTGAATGTGACAATAAACCCTTTAACCATGAAGTCATACCCTGTCTCCTGTGAGCCTAATCCCTACTGATGTAAATGTGGGTGTTTTTGAATGAAAAAAAAATGTTCATCATGTTACAGCCTATTTTATTTTATTTATTTATTTATTTATTTTTACTTTTTTATTAATTTTGTTCTAGGAAATTTGAAACGTGTTCTTTTGCACTATTCTCTGTATCTTTGTCCTGTTACTGCACTTCTTGTTTACATGCACTATGTTAAATGTAGCACCAGGAGGTCCTGGAGAAACAGCATTTGATCCCGACTGTATACTTATATATGGATGGTTTCACAATAAAGCTGATTCTGATTCTGAGAACAAGCCATGACTGAGAAGTTAACATCACACGTACAGTGAAAGAGGAGCTCCTCTTATGAAGATAATTGAATTGTGCATGGCGCTACCAGGTTTAGCTGTTTTTCTAACCAGTTTTTTTCAGCTTTTCTTTTACATAATTACGGAACACACTCAGTGTACATTCAATTAAAAGTGTCCATCAGATGGCTAAGGCTCTGAGGAATTGTGAAGCTTACACGTGTGGTAAAGACTTGGACTGTGCATTTTCTGCTTGTCACAATCATGCTCTATAATTTTTTTTTTTTTTTTTTNTTTTTTTTTTTTTTTTTGTCACTCCAATCCTGCCTTGCTGCTTTCCATGTATCCTCTCCTGCTGGCAACTCAGGCTGGGACAGATACCAAGCTGAGGTCTGACCCCTGCTGACAGAAATGAGATTTGTATTTAGAGATCTGTTGCTGGGGTGCTACATTTTACATTGCTGTCTGGTCTGACTCCAACCAATACAGTTTGCTTGATCCAGCATGAAGTGTTAAATTGGTTATTGCTTTAAGAAATGTTGTCACGAGGTCAGGGATATAAAACAGTCTGCTGGAGCTGTGGCAAGTACTATTCAGAGCTCTGTGTGTGTGTGTGTGTGTGTGTGTGTGTGCATGCATGTGCACGTGTCTACACCACATTTATACCATTCTGAACATGTATACCTAAGCATATACATGTACATATACTGTATTCATTTATGTATGTATGCATACATACATGTATACATGTATTTTAGAGTGTGTATGTGTGTTGTGTACAAGCATGCCCGTGTACATGTGTCTGTTTTTAAAGCCTGTTGCCATGGCATCAAACAGTAAGAGAAGTCTTTGCTGACTGACTGGCCACCTGCTGACGAGAGAAACCCTGCAGAGAGGCAAGGAGAGGAGAGGAGGGAGGAGGAGAAAAGTGTAGGGAGAGAAGAGAGGAGAAAAGAGAAGTGGAAGAGCAACAGAGGAAAACAGCGAAAGGTGTGAAGAGAACAGAGGAAATGGAGCTATTCAGGATCTGAGAATCTTCTTACTGAACTGCAGTAGCCGTATCACACCCTGAGTGTGGATGGGTCTAATGTGATTAACATGAAATGGGACCACTTACATTAATCCTCCTGACACACAATTTCTGCCCCACATTCTACATGAAGACCGCAAATGATTCGCTGTGTAACAAGGATGCCAAGTCTCTCAAGTTGACTTGACATGTTCTGTCTCTGCCAAACACAGCATGCATTTTTATGATTCATAATAGCTCAAGTTACTTTTATTCACCTATTAAATAAGGTTTGGGCATGGAAAATGTATAGATTCACATTGTGACTGGGCTGTGGTGGTTGGTCTGTCACCATGTTAAAGGACCATACCGGTAAGTTTGCATGTTTAAGCCTGACATGTACAACCCAGTGTTAGCTTACTGTCCGTCAATTTTCAAAACATAAACCCATATTTAATGTTCCTGTGATTTTTTTCAAATCCCTTAATCTTTCAAAATCAAATGTTCAGGTGATACACCCACCTTAAAACTCAACATTTTACCTTCTAACACTTATGCACAATTATGAAGACAAGGTTGTTTTAATTTTGTAAAAAGCAGTCTTTTCTCCTGAGACTATATTTCCTTTCAGAGAAATATATTGTCTATTCCATGCCATTGCGTGTTGTACTGGTTAAATAAAGTTTCTTCTTTTTCCTCAAAAAAAAAAAAAAAANTAAAAAAAAAAAAAAAAACTAATAAAAATAGTGTTAATTGTGATGGATTACTTACCTCAAGCACGTTTCAAGTCTCTACAAGTTGATTTTAATAGCGTACCGGAATGAACTGAAACCAATGGCAGTCTGGAAGGTAAGAAAAAAAAAAAAATCAAAAATTGACTGCCCCAGTAGTATATTTTGGGAAATTGTGGTCACTAACGAAACAACGAAACATGTGAGCAAGTTGTATATATTAGACTCAAACATGCACTATCAGCGGTATGATCCTTTAATTATATGAACTGTTATATGCTGCTTCAATCGAAAACAATAATTTGTATTGTGAGCAGGGATGAAGTTGTAATGTCACCACCAGTGAAGTAGCTGCACATTGCTATTCTGCACTCACTATTTTTCAGCCATGTCTTGATTTAAACACTCATCTGAGGTGTTTAATGAAACTGATTAGCTTCAACAGTGCAAGTGTTATCACAAATAATAAAATAAAAGTGTTGAACCTTAACCTTAACCTTAAATGATCCGAGGGTATTTAAAGTTATCTACAGCATGAAGCTGATTCATTTGAATATTTGCATAAGCTCTTGTGCAGGAACAATATTTCTGTGTTGCACCTGTGCACCTGAAAGAATGAACGCTTGTCACACTTGTCTTTACAAATGGACATGAGCAGCAGATGAAGAATGATTTGTTCTTTCAAGTCATGCCAGCCTATGCGCTATTAAATACATGTCCCTTTGATCTGTTTCAAACTATGACACGAATTACAACCGCGTACACTACAGCTACACAGTGAGCTTAGCAGAAAGCTCAGTGGCATTTCACCATGCACCACCAGCTCCGTGTCGCGCAATTACACAATCAATTACACTGTCATTACAGAACTACTTCTTTCCTAGTTTGTTTCTTCTCTGATGTTCACTTGTTTATTCATTTCGAATTCACATTACATCCAGTTGCATGTATTTCATCAAATAGAGAATAAATGAAGTGTATTTTTTTTTTCCAAAAATGTTCCAATTAATATTCAGATTTGTTTTGTATATAATATCTGATTGTATTTGTGCCACAAGTGTCAGTATGTCAAACTGTTTTAGTTGACAATGTCAGCTGTAGGTTTATTGTACTTGGCCAGTGAACTGATTGCGGCTGTTTTAACTTATCATCTTGAGTGATTGTGTGTAAAGTACTAGGTACATTTACTCAAGTACTGGACTTACATGCAGTTTTGAGGTATTTGTATTTTACTTGAGTAAAATACAAGATATAGGACTTTTTTCTGTGAAAATCCAGATATCTCAACTTTGAGAATTGTATCATTTCAAACCATTAAATATTCAGGACACAGGTTGTGTTTAAACTGTTGGGTTACAGTGGGTTAAAACTACAACACTGGGTTAAAACCTTATACATATACCCTAATTCTTCAGGGAATTCTGATTATTCATTCATTAACATGTACCATGCAGATAAATGTTAATTCATCAATCATTTAACACTGACAGGGACCATTCCTCACAATGGGAAGTTTTACTTTGGGTACTTGAACTTGTACTGCTGAGTGTTCTTAACTCTTATATTACTTCCTCCAGCCCTGGTGAAGACCAAACATTTTTCAATTTAATTTTTTCTAAAACAGTCTCTATTGTAAACCTATTGATTCCATTGTCTGTTACCAAGTCTGTTAACAAGTCACACACAAATCTGCTATATTTCCTGCATTGATCTGACTTTTGATTTCTCTGGACAGACAAAATCTTCATGAAAACACTAACAGCAGAACACTAAATCTGGAGATGAGTACGGTGTAAAGGAGTTAAGGCTAATTTTGTAACAGCGGAGCTTGCTTATGGTTTGATCCCCATGACATCTGGTGACAGCTTTCAGCTGAGGTTGGCTCGAGTCCACAACTTTACTTCCGTTGCATCGGTAATGCTCACTGTCTATTTATACAGTGCGAGCAAATGGCCATAGCAGGCTTTGTGCTGTGGTATTAACAAGCTGAGATCTCTGAACAAAGGAACCAGTGGACATGAAGAGTTATTCGACAGGGGGAAAGGCAGCTCTGTGAAATGTTTGGGATGACTTCCTCATTGTTGAGAAGCACCCACTTCCTCATGCAGGGAATGGTTTTTGGAGGTGGGGTTACTTGTGTACTTTGTTTACTCTAGGGACTGGGCACAACAGGGGCAGTCTGGACGAGACTGTACATCCTCCTGCATTATTACTGAAAATTTATCATAACAAGAAAAAAAAATCCACCAAAGGGGAAAGCAAAAATGAAGAGATTTCTTGAATCTGGCAGGAAAATATGTCTACAACAAAACATTATCTGACCTTATAACTACTAACAAAAAGTTGCTTTAAGGCTGGTCTTCTGAAACTTAAGAAATTTAAAGGACTACAAGTTTATGGTTCTTAAAAACATTCCTGCCAAGCCTGTAAATAAACAGTTATTTTGGTGTTTGCAGAGTGATGGAATACATCAAACATGGATTGCATGACAGTCAAGTGCCAAAGAATTGTGTAAAACCATGTCATTTTCTCAATACTAGTGCATTGAGCTCAAATAATTTAAGCTCTTTTGTAAGCTCCCGCTACATTAATCATCACTGTCCTATTACCAACAAGAGTTTGGAAGGGGTCTCACAGATAAAAGCCAATGAAAATCAGCATGTAATGAGCTGATTCATAGTGAAGAGCTTCATACTGTTTCATCTAGTGTCAGAGCGAAAATGACATGTTAAATCAGCAAAGGAAACCTAAATTCTCTACTTTAGAGCTTCGGAAATTGTGAGACAGATACAGAAAGATGTGACCATACAAACACTAACGGCAATCTGATGTATGGGAGGTGAGTGTGTGTCTGTGTGTGTGTGTGTGTGTGTGTGTGTGTGAGAGAGAGAGAGAGAGAGAGAGAGAGAGAGAGAGAGAGAGAGAATGCAGAAGATGAGGCTTGAGGAAGAGGCACAATGCCACAAGAATGTGGCAATGCGTGAGAGACCAGCTCAAAACTCGCCATACCAACTGATCAACAGAGTGGCTTTATATATATTATTATTATATAAGCTAGTTTATATATACAGGGTGTCCCAAAAAATGTATACACACTCTGAATGATTAAAAATACAATGTTTATTAAGATATATCTAGGTTTTATAATCCAAGTTAAAGAAGACAAGTGTAGAATCTTTTGCTTAGTCTTGCTTCTGCCATTACTTCAAATCAGTTACACATGTAAAAAAAGAAAGTTTGAGGTGAGTTATAATCAAAGTGTGTATACATTTTTTTGGGACACCCTGCACTATCACCAGCGGCAGGCTGTGCATTTTACACCCAGGCCTTCAATGCGATCCTCCCGCAATTAAACCACCTTCTAATAAGCTCATGACACTAGGGCTATATACTGCTGTCATTCGACATAACCACCCCATATTCACAGTGCCAGTAACCTTTATCGAATGGAATAAAGTGAATTAACATGAGGATCAACACCTATGTTGGTTACAACACACTAACTGCACAGACATGAATAGGATGTAGCATTGTTATGCATTATGACAGGATGCTGCATCACATATAAACATGGCATAGCCTAAATCAGTGTCATTACCAAAGAAACAAGAACAAACAACAACCATCACATTTACTCATACAAACAGTGAGCAAGCAAAAATGCCGTAAAACACAAATAACACAAGCAGTATTCAACAGGCCTCCCACAGAATCCAGCCACATAAAAATCCATCAAACTTACCAAAGCTGCTCATCATCTGAAGATAAAGTCCATCCTCCTTANGCCACATAAAAATCCATCAAACTTACCAAAGCTGCTCATCATCTGAAGATAAAGTCCATCCTCCTTACTTTCTTTATAAAGAGTTTAACAACACGGTTGTACATTATTGGTGCGTTTCAGTTCCAAAATATGAAAAAAAGCATTGTCAGTTAATTCATTTCTTCTCCTCCTTTAGCCATTGCGTGTTAAAAAACAACAGGGCTAAGTAAAAATCGAAACAAAAAGCACTATATCTAAAAATCTAAATGTCAAGAAAGAAAGTTTAAATAAACATTAATGCTATGTTACATGCTAGCTAGGTTTACTTGAGTTAGCTAAGCTAATCGGCTCTCTTCTTCTTCTTCTGATGAATTTCTGGCAGGCTGTAGCTGTGTAGCATAATGCTGTACTCCGATGACGTAGGCCAAGGCCAGCTAGAAGGCCCTGACGTATAAAAGAATATGCCCAACATGGCACACTCGAAATCTGATTGGTTAAAATATATGACAATCAACAACATCGTCCCATTTGCTTGAATAGCAGAGGGAATTCACTTGAGATTCTGAAGGCCTCCGGCTAGATTTTTTTACCCAGAGACAGCATAGGTGGAAAAATCTGATTGGATAAAAGCTCTAATTTCTATGAGCTGCACTGGAAGCAGTGCAACTGAGGGAGAGTAGCAATGAAATGACGTTAATAACAAAACTGATGGGAAGGAACTTTGTAAAATACATATAGCATTAATAAAATATATATTGAATTATAAAAATATAATTTGATGATTCTGACAATCTCTAGGCCAGCAGAGATGTGGCCCTGACCGCACACCACTAACTATCACTAACTAACACGTGAGGCAAATACAGTTTCAAACATCACCAGGTTTCATACCACTGTAATTTACCACCAGTCTGAAACAGGTCTTAATTATTGTTTGACGGGTGTTTTCTAAATTGCTTCCTTGACATCCAAATAATTAAATGCTGGAGTAAATACCTTTTCAAGGCAAACACTAAACGACACTGCTAACAGGCATTTAAGAATGAAAGCTGCATTTAAGAATTAACATGGTTGCATGACGACATTTTCCCTAATCGACCAGTTATATCTGGCACTGTGTTTTATGAATTCTACCCAAAATGTTAGGAATTCTTCACATTGGTTTGATACTTGAAATGACATTAAATTGAAAATAGATCATAATACAGATGTTGTAACATACACTTATTTTCCTTGGATAAAAAACAACAATAACCATGTTAAGAAAAGATCTTGACACTTCATTTTAAATCTACTTTTTTTTTCTTTTTTTTTTTTGCAGTGTATTTCCGGCTCTCCTGGGGTTTGAACATGAGCCGGACCACCTTCGATCTTTGTCACGCATTATTCACCGCTGCATTGCGACAGACTTTGTTTTAGCGCGGCTGCAGCGGGACATCTGGTCTTACAGCGGCTGCCACCTGTTTCTGCCGAGGGATCATTCACAAAACTGGGATCCATGATATGCCCATTTGTCGATGGCATTAGTTGCAACGTGTCATGTGATGTGAGAGACTAAAGCTCTGGAATAAGTACTATCTCAGATTTCCCATTAAAGATGAACAGAGAGAGCGAGCAAGAGAGGATAAGATTTTTTTTTCCCATTCCATAAAATAAATATGACATTGTAACAGTAAAGCCAGCTATGATTACCTAACAATATCATCTCATCTGGTTTCTGATGCAAATATGAGATCTGGCCATACTAAATGACCACACAGAATACAGAAAGAATAAAGGGAGGAAAGCAAGAAGGAAAGAAGAAAAGAAAGTCCTGCAATGATTTTAAAATGAACTGAAATGGCAGCCTGCCTGCTGATAATTAGGCCAAGACTCTACAAGAACTTAAAATACTTTTGTGTGATCAAGCAAAGAGTTCACCATCATTAAGATAAGGAAATAAATCCGAGCCTGTTTTGTCCATCTGGCAAGAAAAAAGGTATGACTGAATTGATTAAGCTCACTGAGAGGTACTGACAGCAATCCATAGATCATACTGAACCTGCCATTTTATTAATAGACTCAAACAAAACAAGGATTACATATAGAGCACTTAGCAAACACAATGGCCTTCTGCCCATCGCTTCTGTGTCCAACTGCACTCCTCAGGAACAGCAGACGCTAATAAGATGCCAAGAGAAACAGAGGAACATGGAGAGAGAGAGAGAGAGAGAGAGAGAGAGAGAGAGATTNAAGATGCCAAGAGAAACAGAGGAACATGGAGAGAGAGAGAGAGAGAGAGAGAGAGAGAGAGAGATTTGTTATTTCAAGGTTTGGAGAGTTCGGAATGAAACAAGAAAAATCCTGGAATGAACTCACACTCTCTACTGAAGTAAATTCTCTGACATTAAATGTGAAAAGTGTGTGTGTATATGTTTGTGTATATCTTAATGTATGTGTGTGTGTGTGTGTGTGTGTGTGTGTGTGTGTTTCTATGTCCTCACAGGCAAGGAAGTTGGGGTGGATGGGCGTGGATAAGAAAAATACATCAAACTTCCTGTCTGTAAGTAAAAAGCACACTGAGGTATAGAGAGGTTGACTGAAAGGGTGTTTTCCCGTCAGGGGGTAAAAACAACCCAGAGCAGGAGTTTCTTCACACCCGCCTTGTTAATTAGCTTCCCGATGGTGCTTGGAAAGTTTTCGCTTCATGAGCTCTTAACACCTCACACAGCAGGGAGGCCGGGGGCGGNGGGGGGGGGGCGTCTTTCAGCTTTACAGGACTTGAGCAAAAAAACTTATTGCAGATCAGTCTCGTGCGCCAAGATGTCGGCCAACAATAAAGCATATTTACATTCATGAATCCTATTTTTTGTAATTATGTCATGTCTATAAAAGCATCAGTGAACACCCAGAAGAACAGTAAAGTTACATATTATGCAGTACAACTATTCTGACAGTGAAAATTTCAGCCCATATCTAGGGAATCTTAAGCATAAATGTGCTATATAAGGACTTTCAAGCAGCTTTATGAAGTTACATAATTTGATTTAAGGTTGTGGAATCAATCTTTTTGTTGAAGTATTGCAATAACAGGAATTTAATTCAAGATAATCTTGCCTTATGTGATATGATCTTATCTGATTCAAGGAAAAATAATCAGGTAAATGCATTAGGTTGTTAGAATCTTTAAATTTTAAGTGGTCATGATTTGTCAAGTATTCAGTCTATTTTTTCAGCTTGAGCCAGCTAAAAATAAGACTAAAAAGTGGATTTGATAGTTGATAAATTAATATTGCAAACATCTACTGTGAAAAAATGATGGCACTTATTTAAAATTCTGAACAAGTCATTTTGTCTGTTACAAGTTTTATAAGTCCTTTAAGTTTTATCTCATTAAACCAAATGAAAAAAACAATCTGCTACAGTGGTGATATTATTTCAACCCATTTTCAATACAACACAAATTGTTTTACGAATTTAATAAAAAAAAAAAAAAGCNAAAAAAAAAAAAAAGTCAGGATCTTGAGCCAGAATTAAAGCAGATCATTGCAATCCAATCAAGAAAACGAAACTTGATTCAACAAAGTTTTTCCACACGACTGTCATGTGATATATGTTTTATTGAGTCCTTCACACTCACTGCCATTAACTATTTACAGGCTTGGCAGAAAGGTCAAAATTTTTACAAGCAGAAATTCCTTGTCATGTCTTAAAACTCAGATAATGAGGCGAATTAAAAGATAATCTTGTTTCAAGCATTTTTTTTTTTTTTTACCTTGAACTACAAATGTTTCATTGCTTATATGAACTTCAACAACTTCAATTTAATCCAGCATTACTAGTTTTAAAATCACATAGTGTTTTGTTGTGTCCAGAGTTAAGTATATATATATATATATATANCTAGTTTTAAAATCACATAGTGTTTTGTTGTGTCCAGAGTTAAGTATATATATATATATATATATTAATCTTAGATGGTTTTGCCCATTGGCAGATTTTTACATAATAAGGGAAATTCTATAACTTGAGATTTTATTTTGCCATGTATCAAAAAATTCCTTCTATTGTAGAACTTTTTTTTTTTTTTTTTTTTAATCAGTTTCTCAGACTTTCATTCAAAGTTTAGTCCAGTTTTGCCCCGTACACAGTCTCCTCTAAATGGGCTTTGTGAAAGTCTCTGGGGTGTCACAACATGTCTCAGACTGTCCTGATCCACTTCCCCTTGACTCTCCTCATTGTTTTTTGGCAGAGCAGCTGCTCAGAGATTTAGATATCATCATTCAGACAGGCAGATAGAACATGAAGACTGCAGAGTCCTCTGGGGAGTCTGGAGAGCATGGAGGAGCAGAATGTGAGATGTGTTTGCCGGACACAATTTGATAAAGAGTCTGTGTGTCAGTTACAGCAAAATGCCTCTCATATGAATCCTCTTGCAGAGCTCAACTCTGTGGATTATGGTTTAGGAGCCTGGTATGCTCCCCCCCATCTTTTTATAAAACCGCAGAAAGACTCAGCCTGGTATAGTCATAAAATAAGTTAGCATAAGTAACAAAATAAGACCGAGAGTTTATAATTTTCAGATTTGAGTTTCAAGGAAAATCAGATATTTATTTTTATTTATTTAATATTTATTTTTATTGTTACGACCCAAAAAAAAAAAAAAAANAAAAAAAAAAAAAAAAACACTTGTTGATATCAAGAAAAAAAAGACAACACCATAATTATCCAGAACTGATCCAGAATTACTATATAAATTAAAATAAACTCCTGAATGTCTTTTCATGGTTCTACTTTAGCTTCAGCCTATTATTTTGTAAGCAAAACTAATCGAATTTAAAGTTTGGTGATTGGGTGTTTCTTTCCACAGTCAGTCTGTTGAACTTTTCATGTACACAATCTGTTTTTGTTTGTTTGTTTGTTTGTTTATGAGCCAGATTTCAGTTTCATTTGAGCTCTGATGATTCAATCACGTGTTTCATGTCCATCCAAGCCAAGAAAGTTCTCCACCCAAACACCATCAGTACAGAAAATGAATAGGACTTATACTTCTGGAACACTTTGATATTATTACCTGATACATATTTTGAGTTGTCCGTGCTGCTAGGTACCTTATTTGCTGTAAACTTCACTAAACAATGTCTTATTACCGCAGGAAACACAACAAATTTTGGAACTGGAATTTGAACAAAAATCATAGTAAAAATCATTTTAAACCAGTCTGATCATGAAAACTGAAAACAACAAGCCTAAGTACAGAGCCAACAAGTATAAGTACAGTATAATCTTTGGGTGTTATTATGTAAACTGAATCATGTTTCTGGCATTTTTTGAGCACCTGTTATGGCTGATGATTATTCAAAATGTTATGCACCTTTATCGCTATTGGCCACTATGCATGAAGTAAATTTAAGAGATCTTAAAATGTAAAAGCAACTCCAGCAGGATACATTTTTAAGGTTGAAATTGAAGATTCTATGGCGTGTGTGTGTGAGTGATTGCTTGTGTGCTCGGTGACGGTACATAAGTGTGTAATTACAGATGCATGTGTATGAATATGTGTGTGAGGCATTTAAAGCCACTGGAGCATGAGTGTATCGTATGCTCAAATAAAGTTTGATCACATTGCACAAGAGTAAACTTTTGTTTTTCACAACGCTGTAGCTAAATTACAGTATTGGATGAACTCTCCTTAAAAAATCAGATGGGTCATGATCATTTTTCTATATGTTGCCTATTGATCACAGGTCTGTCTGGAACTTTATTGCATCTCTGGTTATTGGATTTCTTCATTTCATTTCTTTCTGTGATAGTATTTGGCCCGACAGACAGAGGGATCGTTTCACAGAGAGGCTCAACAGATGGGAATCCAAATCAATTTGTCAGTTCAGGTTTGACCAACTCATTACTGGTTGTTCGATTAAAAAACGAAGCGGGCTCAGGTGACTGACAAGGCAGCTGAAGCCATTACAGAGATTTGGGAAAACATCCCAGCTTTGGCCATTCCCGTCCTGAGGCCTCCTAAAGTCATCCATCATGAGGAATTTCATTTCGCTGCCTAATGTGGGCTACGTGTTGTTTTGGAAGCCACAGAAATGATCAGAATTTGGCCAGATTGGACGGTGGACGGTGCGTGCTCAGTCATTGTTATCATCAACAATTATTGTCTTTCATTGATTTGGCAGGAAGAGAGTGACTGGCCATGTTTAAAATGGAGGCGTGCTCCCGAAAACAGTGCCAACACTGGGCAAGATCAAATAGTGAAGCTTATTTCCTTTGCCAAGGGCAGCAATTAAAGCACATTCCACTGCAGACTCAATTCTGGTTTTAAATGTCTCCAATATTTCCTTTTAAACAATTGTGGAAACAGTTTGGATTATTAACATGTGTGTCCACTCAGCTGAACCCACAGAAGAAATAGATTGTTCAGCTTTGATGAGCACCCTAATAAATTATAGTATTTGTCAAGAAACACATTCCTTTGAAAACTAGCTCTTTTTTTTTTTTCCATTTTTCTTCAAACATTCCCATAAAATAATNCATTCCTTTGAAAACTAGCTCTTTTTTTTTTTTCCATTTTTCTTCAAACATTCCCATAAAATAATGATTTCCAACTCGTATTGCAATCCAGACGTCACAGAAAAAATTGACTAATCATTGTACTTCAGCTTTCTATGATGTTTAGGGATTTTCTGTTCATTGAGTTTTAAAGAGTCTACTCTGCTCAATTGCGTAAGTATGTACTTTGTTTTATAATCATTTTAATGTTGTATTGTACTGCAGATTAGGTACCTCTGTAAAAATGCAATAGGGACAAGCTTTGCAAAGCTTTGCAAGCTTTGTCTGGCTAAAAATGTTAAAATGTACAGCATTAGTGAATTCTCTGAATGACCTACATCTCTGCATCAGTCCCTTCAAATAAACATTTAAATTAAAAAAAAAAATAAATAAAAACTTGACTTATTCTTCATCTTGGTGTTACTTAATGTTCTAAATGCACAATTGCAAACCTTAAACTTTGAGCTACACGGTGGTGCCGCACACACAATGTGGCTAGAGAGCCGACATATTCCCAACGCCTGAGATCATCTTCTCTGAGAAACGTCACCAGGAAACCTCCAGGATTAATAATTGCCTGAATGATTAATTGCTTTTGCTGATGGTCACTTACAAAAGCAGATTTGTTCATTTCAAATGGGCCATCTCATTGGCTTTGACTCTAATGGTTGCCATGCACGGAGCTCACCTCTGTCATCACCTTCCAGAAAGGTTTTTAAGTGTGTAGGATATCTGGGAGCACCGAGTCAGAATAGCTGCACTTTCTGGATGAGTTACAATCAGAGCTGAATAATCAGCTTAGACAGAAACAATGTGTAGGACTTCAAAGTATTTTAAAGCTGCATAAACTAGTAAGAAATTATTCATTTTATTTATTGATTGATATTTTTTTTTTTTTTAGCATTCTGTACAGTTTTAGTTTGCTGAGATAAAAGGTTCTAGGTTGAACTGAGCTGATGTTTGGGCAAGTAGAACAAGTTTGGTTAAGGTTTGGGTAACAATTTGTCTCTGTTAAGTTAGATAAACTCACTGAAAATATATAAATCATACTAGTGATGTGAGCTTGGAGAAGCTGAGTTGATTTGTCTGAGTTAAAGCAAATGCATGAGACATTATTTGTCTTGAAAAACACTGTAAGTTTTTACACGATTTTGATGATCAAGGATCTTATGCTATTTCATATTTTTCATTCATTTATTCCCAGATAATCATTTAGTTTTTTTAAATAGACATTTGTGCAGCTTCTTACAGTTTTGTGCCCGTTTACAATAATGTTAAATACAGTATTAAATTAAAGTAGCACATAGACATCCTGAGCATATTGTCTTGCAGCAGTAAGAGGCATTTATTAAGATGATAAACGGCTGTCACACACACACACACACACACACACGCACACACACACACACACACCCGGCTGTAATTATCACAGCTACCACTATGTTTACACTACTACCAGCATTCTAGGCTTCACTTCAGATCTTCGTCATGGGCCTTTAAGTATTTGATACTCAACATCATGCTGTGTCTATGATACCGCTGAAGCCTTTATTACTATCTCAGCTATCATAACAGTTGGGGGACTTGCAGGCCTTTTAGATTGAAGTGCATATGCATGGTGATAGATGTAATCCCCCCCCNTCCCCCTCCCTCAAGACTGTAAACCCACAAAGAGCTCCAGTTCGCCTTCATGCTTGTTGACTTCAGAGGGTTCTGATGTCATAATGAAGGGGGCTGGAGCTTTGATACGGCTCCTCGGGAATTTCACGCTCCCTGTGTTTCGAACGCACCGAGTCACTCAGCTGGCAGGTACAGTAGAAATTGGAGTTTTATTGCCTCTGGGCGAGGGGATTACCAGCCACCCTTGAGGCAGAGATGGGGCAGCCACGGCGGCGGCACAGGGCCCCTTCGCTCCCTTGAACCCTCGAGCCGCATTTCTCACGCCACCTAATCTGAAGGCATGGCTGAAATCCTGCTAATCTCTTCCAAACACAAAAGGACTGAGGGTGGTATACCATTTATTCCTCCAGCGGCCTGGTGAAATCATTAATTGATTCACTGTGTCATGGAGCGATGATATATATTGATATTGTCCATCATTTGGCCATTTGTAATCAATTAAAAGTAATTTCAAGTAAATTCAAGTTAAAGGTGCTCAAAGTGTCTGTAAAGCAGCACTACACACTTTTGTCAAACTGATTTCTAGAAAATTCCTCAAACAAGTTGATTTGTATTGGCAGATTCTTTTTTCATGTGTTTCAAGAAAATAAGACTTTCAGGGTTCAATAACAGAAATGACTTTATATATATTCTTTGGATTGATCTGATTCTTAAAATAAGCAAAGCCATCTTATTTTCTCTTCAGTGATATTATCATGTCAACCGTCCAATCCTTTATGTTATGATGTGTTTCTAGTCAGCTCTATCTAAAACACAAACTGAATGCCTAAGACAAATCAAGACCAAATATTTGGTAAGAAGTTTAATGTGTATGGTGCTTGATCAGATTGTTTTTTCTTAGATAAGAAAAGATAAGATTGGATCATCTTAAAACAAGGACACACTTTTTCTGTAATGTATTCTACTTAATGCAGTCACAGGGTAACGCACAATGATAGACATGTATCTTTATCCCCAGAAACCATCTGCAAGATGTCCAAGTTTTAAAGGACCTAGAAACCAGAGTGAAGTAGGGCGGTAATGAATATGTATTTCTTTTTTTAGTAGAACTTGGGAGACACATGTTCAATGCCCAACTCTCTCAGCATAGATCTTTATTACATAAAACGGGCTGTTCGATGTCAGAACAACAGCGGGAACAAAGCCTAAGTTATTTCCTGTGATACTTTTAATGATATAATGTATTTTGCCATCAGCTAGCGGGGAGAAGCAATCAGCAGGAATATATGGCATTCCTGCATGATTCCTGGAGCAAATCATCAGCATACAGCCACACTTGACAGGGGTACAAATTCATCATTTGCTTTACGATATTCCCCAAATCAATTCAGAATGCCTTTAAAGGAGGCCGCAGGGAAGCTGCACAAAGACACATGTGAGTCGTCTGTTCACCAGCGCACTCACCGCGGAACATAAATTCTGGGCTTCCACAGCAGGATAGGGAGGCCATACATTACTAATAAAGAACAGTTTTCCAGCTTTGTCAATGGCCTGAAGAGCAAGAATGGACAATTGCAACAGTACAAACATTTTCACAAAGAACTTACATCCAGAAGGTCATAAGAGACTTTCAGTCTGCAGTTCAAGACATTCGCTGTCCGGTTCATCTTTGGTGTGTTTTGGTGCACAGGAAGTCATGCTTTTTACGTTTCTGTCAGCAGCAACAGTAGTTTGTTTAGCAACCTGTGTGCCTGGATTATTAAGATGTAAGATGAAAACATTATTTAGATGAAGTGCTCAGTCCAAGATTGTCTTCTGGCAACAGGACTTCCAGTATAGGCAATTGGGCTTCAGAATAAAGACAAGGAAGTTTTTTGAATCAACTTTACAATTTGGTTTTTAGACTATAATGCATCCCCACTAAATGCAGTTTGTACTGATCTCTGGTTATTTAATTTGGTCACATGGGCAGATGATAAAAATGTTTTACCCGTGCCCTTCCAATATACAGTATGTTTCAGTTTATAATTTAGATGCTGCTCCAAACTGGCTATTATATGCAACATATAGGTAAAAAGAGTACATATTAGCTGAGGCTATTTTTACTTTATTCCAGACCTATAAGCCTTATTCGTTATTAATCTGTGCTTTCATTTAGTGGATATGATATTTAAAATTCCCTGCTTTTAACTGGAAGGCCAAATAACCAAACTGGAAGCCATATTGTTGGAGAAGAAAACAGCTGGAATGAGCATCTTTGCTTCCAAATAAACATTTTTTCACAATGTACATGAATTTCCTGATTGATATTTTGTTTGTGTTATCTGACCTCAGAAAAGCTCTGTAGATATGCTGTGAACAGGTTAGTTAGGAGCAGCAATGGGCATAATGGATCAACAGACAAAGAAAAAGCACCTCCAGCAGAAACTGAAACTTTCTCAACAACAAATCTAAAGAAAGACAAAAGTTCAGCGTATGACACATAAATGTGTACAACAGCCATTGTGGTTCAATGCCTGTTCGTGAAATATCATGATAATAAGCTTGACAACATAGAGTCACACTTGGGAATCTAATCCAAATTAGTTTTTAATCTATTTTATTATACAACAAATCAGTGTTGTGTTATGCTTATTTATCTCCTACAAAAAGTCTCATACTCAGTTGACAAGAGAAATGTGCATGCTTGCAGACATTTTTGGAGGGAAATGACAATATAGCTAAATGTGTTTCTCATCTTCCAAGCAATAACAACATTAAATGATGGATAGGCCTCTCGGGGTCCCACTTCTATGCAGGCAATTACTGAATGTCTCTTCTCCACATGCTGCTCAAACACAGTGTCAGATGACGATTTGATTAGCTAAGATTAGAGGAGGATTGCAGAATTACAGGACATTATTCTACTTTTCTGCCTGAAAGATCTGACTCCTAGTGTTTGGCAGATATATCAATAACTGTGAGACATGGGGAATATCTTAAACTCAAATATCTACTGTGTGTGTGTGTGTGTGTGTGTGTGTATTAGCTCTACACTCAACATGCTATGTAGTCTTGGGTAAAACCTAACGGTTCTGAGATGTAGCGCAAGCAAATCTGCAGATTTATTTTATGAAGTATATAAAATATTTATTGCCTAACACGTTCAGTTTCAATCACAATGTTGTCTGAATCACGATACAACATTCTAAGCAATGTTGAAGCTCTAATTTGTCATATGATTTTCATATATTTAACTGTAATTTAGAGAATCCCAACTACACATATGTATGTTGAACTACTTGTTTTTTTTACTTAGGCTGATACCTAAGTATATGTGATAATACCACAAAGGAAAAATAAAAGTAAGATTTCAAAATACCACTGAACTAAAAAAATAAACAAGTATCCACAGCAAAATGTACTGTAGTATGAAAAATTTTACTCATTGTGGTTTCTGTCTTAGAGTTAAACTCAATTACAGTTAATCTAATTTAATTAAGTAAATTAGCTTGTTTACTTAAAACTATATTTCCCCCTATGAACTTGTGTTTTTTGTTCAGTATCATATCATATTCAAGATATTTCTGCATATGGATATAATTCATGACTACATTTTTGAATGCTTCTATTAATGTGCCTCTTGCTTTTCCCTGGTCTCTTATTCCCGTCACAGAATGAGAATGTCGCCAAAGGATCGCTGCAGCATTTGATCTACGAGGCGAGGAAGAGCTAAGTAATTGATGAAAGCTCGATCGGAATGATAACCAGGTTTGGTAGACGTCTAAAAATAAACGTATCCTGTGGCGTTCTGCAGCAGTGACGAGCATCTAAGAAAAGACGGTCCCACGTCGAAAAGGAAAGAAGGAGCTAATGAGCAAAAATAAAAACAGATTCCAAACAGATGCTCTGTTAGGAAGACACACAACCACAGCTATTCTGAATTCATTATTTATTTTGTTGTTTTCCCACTCATGCCAGGAAATGTGCATTTCGCTTAGCTGTCTGGTAGCAGATTTGCAGTGGGTTTAAGCCGAGTGTCTACTCAACTCCAGCAAGGGTTTGTTGTCTCGCAGAAACCCCATCATTGGGTTAAAGCATTTGAAAAGCAATCATATTTTGATGTGGCTAGCCGCTTAGGTTCTGACAAGTTTGACATCCAGAATGAAGGGGTTTTTGCTGCGGTTGTAATTTATTGGGCCTTTTTTGCTGCAAGCGGACAGAAAACGTCTTGAGCCCGATTCCAAAAGCCTCTAATCATCAAGAGCAATGCATCAAAAGTGAAAAAGAACACACGCAAGACCTGCAAGATGGTGAAAAGTGAGAAGGGAAAAATGGAAAGAGTTACCTTGACTTTGAATGTGACAGGGTTCACGTATTAAATTAGTAAAAGAGATTTCTCTGAAATACAGTTGTGTCACTACTGAAGAAATAAACAGCATTAAAAAAAAATGTGAAGCATCTCTGAAGGTTTCATAAAGGCTTGAGTAAACTGGGGTTATATTTTAGTGGTTCACCTTTAATATTCAGTGTTAAATAGTAAACAAATTTGAGATGGCTTTTTAAATTAAACGTAATTCTCTGTGGCAGACCAAAGACAAACCAAACGTGCATCAGCAGATCAAAGACAAAACAGTTTTCGTTTGGTGTGCTGGAGCTTCCAGCAGCAGCATGCGTGGAATGGCGAGCACTCCCAACAAGGTGTCCCAGCAAAGATCCAGAGCCCGTGGTGAAAGATGCTCAAACTTCACTTGCTCTCAAGCAAACATCCCCCCGATCATTTGTCTTTCCAGGAACATTAAGGTTTGCTCTCAACTATATTAATGAATGCCAGTTGTGCCTGTGCTTCACAATCAGGAACTTCATATTTGGCGAGGGATTAATCAAATGCAAAAGCCTTTGCAGGAGCCAATTATGTGTGTTGGCTGATCAGTCTTTTTTTTTTTTCTTTTTGGATATTATTTTTTTGGATAATATTGATAAATTAGAGCATGCACATTCAAGCAATTATTTGAAAAAGCATCATTTGAAAAAGGAGTCTAGCAGGGTGTGGCACAGAGACAGAGGTTTGTGCTATATTATAAAACCATATGGAAGTTCAAGTTGATTATTAAACCATGTTGTATGGAAAACCTAAGCTAACTAGAAAAATGCAATATTCCACAAATCTTACACAAAATTTCATCCATTTTTTATGTTCCTACTTACCCTTAATATTGTTGTTTCCCACTCTAAGAAATAATCTCTAATAAAGCTCCTTGTAAGACACCATTCATTCACTATTCATTAAACTAAAGCCATTTTTTGTTTTTTTACTTTAAAGGTGATGCTTGTAGCAGATAGGCCAAAGAGGAAGCAAAAATGTTTGGGGCACCATAGCACGCTCATCTGAAAGTATCTCAAACAAATAAATTTTGCTTGACAAGACTTTCCTATTGTGACAGTTGGGACAGGAATTGCATGTTCGAAACAAATGCTGAAACAAATGAGGAGCTTGAGCTGTTTTCCGCAGTGCCTTCATTGTCTGAACAAAGCGTAACACCCATACTGTCCTTCAAAAGCTTCTGTTCAGATTTTCCCTTGAGCAAGGCATTTTAACAGTAAAAAGCAGCAGGAGACTGTGGTCAGCCCAGGCAGCTCACAGAGGTCAATGTGTAAAAAGTGAAGCAAACCATGACTTAAGAATATGGCATATTGCATAAGTTAAGGTTAAATACGTGTCTAGATGGGAAAATCACACGGCAGTAACAAGCTCAGCTGTAAATGCCGATTCAACAATTATCCAAAACGTCCTGAAGTGTAGCAGACGTGCCAGCAAGAGGTTAAGTGGGCTTTTTTGGTCTGTGTCGTTCCAGAACGCTTTAATGGCGAGCCCACAATAACAACAGTAACGCTGTCACAACACTTGCCTCTTTTATAGCGCTTGCCTCGACCCCTAGAAGGATTGATGCGTTGTCATAGCAACGCTGACCCTTAAAGTCTCAATGCAACCTGAGCCAAGCTCCAGATTTATGGGTGTTTTCAGCTTGTTACAGCAGATTTATCTTCACAATAAAAAAGAACAACAATCTGCAGAAATCATTAAGGGGAGTCTGCTGGAAACTCAGAGAGGTGCGCCAGAAGCAGCTGAAATTTAACGTTGATATGATAAAGTACAAGCACTTGGAAGTTAAGAGAAACCTTTTTGAAAAGTGCTTTTACCGCAATGACTGAATACCGCTGAGTTTTTCTATTTGTAGTGAGAAATGGGTCCAACAAGGACTGATTGTAAAAAAAAAAAAAAGTCTCACTTGTTTCCATTGCATTTTTTTGTGAATTGCATGCTTCTTGTTCTGTGTTATAAGTGTTTGTGTGGATGTTCTCATTTTATTGGAGGTTTGCTGGTTCCCCTCTGCTTCTAATCTACTTGAGGGAAAAAGGTATGAGAAAATCTTTGGCCCCATCAAGCTGCTTCAGAAACTGCACCTGATTTAGCACCAGTACATTCTGGGAACAGCAGTTTATAGTTTATAATTCATTGCAGAGGAGTTAGTGTCCTCATTTTCTCTTGCTGAATCATTCTTGCATCTCTCTCATGTAGATGAGGCAAACATATTCAAAACCTCCACAGCTCATCTGGCGCCTCGTGATCTAACTGAAGACATACGCCAGGTATTCAGATGGAAGTCGGTGAAGGATGGTCTGTAGTCAAAAATGAAGTCATTAGCATTAGCATTGCTGATGACAGATGACACACAAGGAAAGTGGTGATGAGAAGCTGGAAGGATAGATAGAGAAAATGCTAGAGTGGGCGGTGACGGCTGGGCTCTGGCATTTTAAACAGGACATCTTCATTCCCTTTTGCCGACGATGAGTGATCCTCTTCCATTTGCCACGGTAGGAAGCAGCGTGACCCTGCGGGGGCAGCCCGACTGACTGGCCCTTCCCTAGGGCAGCCAGCAGTGCATCCCTTAAGCAGGCTTGACCGACCTGCAGTCACACACTCTGCGGTCAAGCCCTGGGTAGAGGGATTTGAGATGTGACAGCATAATCAATTTCCATGATTCATGATCGGGCCCAAAAGGAGGGCGCGCTGAGCGACTGGGCAGCTGAAAGAGGAGAGCAAAAGGGGAATGCTGACAACAGAGTTAAGTCCATAGCCATGTATAGCAAGAGAGACTCTGCTCCTGGCTGTGTCGCCCCTGCTTCTTAAGATCTTCTGGAGAACATAAAAATAAATTGATACTTTATTGATCCCTGTGGGGAAATTTTCTTTTTTTCTTAACACCGTCCAGAGAAATATCAGAGCACATGGTCAGTTACAGTAGCAGCACCCTGCAGCTAAAAGTGATTCAGATCAACATTCATGAAGATTGTGTTGCAGGGAAATCTGGAATTTTTTTTTTTTTTTTTTTTTTTTTTTTTTTTGTACCTATGTTGAAACTAATGCAAATCAACAAGTGCAGTCAGGGCCACAAAAAATATTATTATGTAAGCTAATGTTCCTTGAACAGCAAGTACAAACTGCGTGATTTGGCTCAACTAAACTGCAGCCATTATAACTAAAACATTCTGAGTTGAAACTTGAATGATCTTGTCGCATATGCATGTTAGAAATCATTTGATTTTAATGGAAATTACCACAACAGCCATGAAAATCTTTCACGTCAAGTTTAACCTTGGGGAACTGTGACACACAAATTTGCATGGAGAGCAAACGTCTTAACAGAGTTGACATCTGAATGGACAATGATCAAAATGATTTTACTGCTACCTTTGATAGTCAAATAGCTGAGCTAAGAACTGGAGGGCTCTGATGATCTAGTTGAAGTCTCCCAAAGTAAAAGCAGGTAAAATTCAAGTGGCTGATACATTTGTCTGATAGAACTGGACTCCAAACAAATATATTACAAGTGCAAATTGTATTAAAAATAAATCAAACTGGTAAAGTATCAAACGTTACTGGTGATATTGCAGCCAATGTGTCGTTTTACAAAAAGTTAGTTCCTTCTTCAAAAATAGCATTTTCTGACTCTAAACTGAATTACAATACATGGCAGGCCTATGTTTTCCCCTTTTAAAGAGGTTTCCTGCAAAATGCAATGATTTAGCATCATTTTTCTATCTCTCTGTCTGGATGGAAAGGATGCTGATATACCCCCACAAAACGCTAACTGGATATACATTTTTACAAAATGAGAGAAAGGGGTACAGCCTGACTTGGCACATAGTCAAATCAGACTAACTTTTTGTTTTATGTAAGCTACAACCAGACATGAGTAAAGGACATAGTTGCCATGAACCGTGTTATCCTTGTAAAACTCTGGGTTTATATTTTTGTGCCTAGGGATGCCTGTCAGCAGAACTTAATAGTGGAAATGACCAGAAAAAACTCTGCTAAATCCTAACAAATCCATCAAATCTCAAGCACAGGAAGCATTCAAGATTTGATGGATTTCATTATTTTCACCTGACATTTTACTGATTTTGTATTCTAAGCAAGTCTATACCAAGGCATTAATTACTAAATGTGGAAGATGACACATGATATAATCTAATACAACTATTTTCTGGAATTGTGCAGTTTTGTATTCACCATGTATAGCTCAACCCAAGATCAGCACTTACATCTGCAGCCCGTGAATGATTCGAACAGCTGAAAATGTTACAGATGTGAGACGTTGATGCTGCGCTGTAATGGCGGACTTGTAAATGCTGTCTTGAATCTGACACATTGAATACAAGAGTCACTCCCTTACATTCTCTGTGGATTTCATTCCGTGACCTCCCAACACTGAAAAATACCTCAGCTATGAAGCAAATAAAGTGCTGAAAATAAAATAAGCAGAATCAGAAAACATATTATGCAAAACAACTCATTGATATCAATTGCTAGGCTCCATCATGCCTGGATTAGCTTTACTTAATTTTGTAAATGTTGTTATAGTTATTGTTTTATATATACATATATATATATATATATATATTTTTTTTTTTTTTTTTTTTTTTTTTTTTTTTAATTTTAATGTTCAGTTACATGCTGAGTAACCTGTCGTGACTTTTGGTTGCTCACAACTGTTTATTTAAATCTGTTTAAACTGAAAATCCAAAATTTCAATAAGAAAATCAGCATTCTTCACTCTTCATGATACTAGCTTGCTGATATCTTGAAGTTGTCAGGAAGTAGCATTACAATTCACTGTAAAACGCTTTAAAAAGAGTGGAGTTTTCATGGTTTTTCATAAATCTTGCAATGAGAATTATGTTCCGGGTTTTTCTGTAGTTCACATTTGCCAGTGACAAGAGCAAATGTCATTGTATCATCAATCATAAAAAGCTCCAACTCTAACTTTAGACAAACACACAGATAAAACACTCATATCAGAACTGAACACCTAAAACCACCAAAAAAAAATAAACAAATAAAAATAAAAAAAAAAAAAAANAAAAAAAAAAAAAAAGCAAAAAGTCATAAATAAGAGCATGATCATTGTTTGTTTGTCCAGCTCTCAATGTCATGGTCTCTGGCCCATTAGCACATCACGGCTGCCCTGTGTGCTATACATGGAAAGGGCTGGTGACAGTGTGGGTGGGTGTGGGAGGTGGGAGGTACAGAGTTGGGGGATTACAACTCAAGAGTTGATATGTCTGTCTCTTAGAGGCCAGCAGGAGATTGGCCTCTCTTGCCCAGACGGCCGCTGACCCCTGTGGAGACAGCGCCGCGTCAAGTTGCTGCCGGGTCCCTTTGAAAAGGCTCCGGCCCTGCTTGAGTGATTGGCCATATGGGCGGCAGTGCCATCCAGGAGCCCCCGCTGAGCCAGGCATGAGGTGCAGGAGGCATGAGTGGGAAGCATGGCAACCCTTCCTGACACCCGTATTCCAGTCATCATGTCTCCAATATTTCTACAGTGTGTCCTAAAGCAGCTCATGTTTATGGTACACTAAGAAATCACTTCCCCTGTAGATTACACGCATCAAGCACACGTTCATGCAGGCAGAAACAAATACTCTGGCTTTATATGAAGCTGTTAGGTTGGTGTAAATAAACAACAACTTCAACATGTAAGAATTTTACTTTGATCAGTATTTATTTTTGATACTGTAAATGACTTGAATGTTGTTTTATAGATCTATGCTGTAACTGTGGAGCTGCGCTACCGTCTTGGCCAGGTCTCTCTTGAAAAAGAGATTTTAAATCTCAACGAGAGCTCACCTGGTTAAATAAAGATTAAATGAATTAAAAAATCTATGTAAAACCTGCAGCCTATCAAAGATTTATGTGTTAAAATTTATTTTTGCATATCTGCCAACGTTTAAGCCAGTGCAGACATTTCTCCAATAAGCCAATACTGGCCAGTAATAGTGGCCATGCCAGCATATCAGTCAGACTCTGCTTCAATCAGCGCCTATCCTAACTATATTTATAGCTGTCTGGAAGTATAATTAGAAGAGACAGTCTGATCTGATATGAAACTGACCTCACTGTAATATGCAAGACCATAATTTGTAATCCGTCTATAATTTTAGAAAACACAGATCTAGCACGTCTGATTTACACTAAGGTGAGCATTCCGTCCATCCGGAGAGTAAAAAGTGGAGACAGATGTAACAGGCGAAACATGTGTTATGTCACGCAAGCAGTTTTGAAACTGTAAAGTGGAATGAATGGCACACACAAACACGCATATGCACGCTGGAAACATCCATACAGACACTTGGAATGGAAACATGATGATACTGTATATATAGCTACGTTTACCCTGTAAATATACCATGGATCTTCTGCATAATACATGATCACAGATACCAGTATTTATTGAAAAACCTTGCTTGAATTCCAGTGATTTTTTGTCTGGGGAGCATACTTCTCCAACTGTGTGGACTTACTGATCCGTCACTCACTGGACAAATTCGATCTGAATTTGAGATGAAACTTTATTTAACTTCCTCAAGCATGTAGTCACCACACTCCAGAACAATGTTACCCAACCATTTAAACCACATGAAACGCCGTCATTAAAATCGGTCAGGATTAAATGTGCGAGTGAACTAATAAACAAATACAGTATGACAAGAAATAAAACGCTAATGCCACAGGGGTTCTGGAGTTTTCCACATTTCGCACCGCAGGTTTCTCCACTTCAAACGTCAAAACTCCACACCTGCAGCACATCAAGTGCATATCTATACAAACTGAAGCATCATGACTTTGAAAATGAAAAACTGCAGGCGGACCAAATGGCCTGGATTATCAGAAACAGCTGAAGAATGAAATGTGTTCACCTCCCTTAAGTGGGATTTTGATTGATTTATTTAGACCTGATAACAAGACTCGTAAAGCCATTTGGAGGAATCCCGCCCCCTGCCCTGCCACCCTTCCTGCTCCGTCAGGCCTCAGGTTCAAAACACTTACTGCTNCCCGCCCCCTGCCCTGCCACCCTTCCTGCTCCGTCAGGCCTCAGGTTCAAAACACTTACTGCTGCTGCTTCTGCTTGAACAGCAATGGAAACATTTCACCAGGGTTGTAAATCTGCTTGCCAGAAATTTTCTTTGATTTCTGTTTTCTGCACCCCTCTCTGTATGCATCACTGTTTCTTTGTTTTACACCACCGTGCAAAGCTTTAAAGACTTATTTGGCTGAGAGAGACGGGGGNGTTAAAATGAATTTAAGTAATTTCACATTTATGGCTACAAATTTGCTCCCGCTTTGTTTCAGTCAAACATTCCGGCTGCACACTTGTCTCAATGAAAGGTGAGGATTCCCCTTGGAATTAAGTGTTTCCAGTCCATATGCTTTCTTTCACATGGCTCTGCCTTTTTAAATTATTTTACTAGGCCATCTGGTCTTGGCCTGAGTCACTCCCAGGTCAAACAGTACTTTCACTTAACATCAACAAAAGGTTTTTTTTTTTTTTTTCCTTTCCACTTGAGGCGTGCAGTGCAAGGAAGACTTCAAAATATAAAACAGTGTGATAACAGATACATACAGGCTAATAATCCCATATATTATCAAGTCTCCAGTGGGATAAGTCTTCTTTTCAGGCTTCCAGTATGAGGTCTTCTAAATGTTTTTTTTTCAGGCTTCCAGTATGAGGTCTTCTAAATGTTTTTTTTTTTTCTTTCTTTCTTTAAATCTACTGTTTAAATAATGTACATCCTGCTCATAAATCTAAATCTATGTTAACAAGTGCATGACACTCTCTTTCTCTTATTACCTATTAGGCCTGTAATGGAAATCAAAGTATGACTTACTTTGGCCTCTGTTTCAGTAATGGATGAAGCACTCACATCCTTTACCTCCTGTAAGTAAAAGTACTAATACCTCAATGGGAAAAAAAAAAAAAAAAAACCTGGGCTATACGTAGCACAGGAAAAAGCACAGTATTTTCCTCAAAAATGTTGAAAGTAAATGCAGTACACGTCATGGTGGAAATATAGTAGAAAGTAGCACAAAATGTACATACTCTGTTTTACAAAATGCAGCAACCAACAGTTAACAATATTAAATTTATGTGCTCTACTCCAACAGTATTCTTAATATATCATGCAGCTAACTAATGTATTTGCGATCTGCTTTCAACCATTTCTGGGTCTTGTTCTATTGAGAAGTTAATGTTACAGTTGTATTGCAAATGTTTGATTCTGATGTCATTACAGGTCCAGTGGGCCCAAAGATCACATGAGATCCTTGTTTGCTTGGCCAGCTGCACTCCTATGAAGGCAACGGTGACAAGAAACACTTAACAGCAGCTTGACAAAGGTCATAAATGAAGTCAAGGTGTTAAACAGGTGTGGGAAAAGAAGAACAAGGGAGGAATGAAACAGAGTGAAGAGAGGGATTGGGAAAAGAGGGAATGAGGAAAAGAGAGAGAGAAGAGTCTTTATAGACATTTCACCGGACAAACTTCGACCTCTCACTCATGGTCAGCCAGTGTTGTAATAAATTGCCGGTCGTTAAGAGTCTGGACACCTCTTGGCACCCACTTCAAAAGAACTCCAAGGTTCAGCATGTTAGCTGCAGATTTGGCAAGAAGAATGGGCAGGTTGTGATCCAAATCTTGTTCGTACTGCAAAAAATATCCTAATGGAGATAGGCAAAATAATCTAAATAATTAAAATAATCAAAATAATCTGTAATCTGTAATTGTAAAAGAAAATCTATAAATCAATTTAAGCAAAAATTATGTAAAATTTTTGAAACGAGTGTAAAAAAAAAAAGTAGTCTCTGTCATTACAAATAATAAAAAGTTTGGTTTTAGCCTATTTAGCTTCATATAAGTAATGAGACTTTCAAAGAACAGACGTGAAGGACCCAATTAACAATCACATAACAATCAACTGTGGAAAAATTTTTGAGAATCAACATCATTTTCTTGTCTGATAAGATTATTTAACTTGGATAGAAAAAAAAAGTCCCATTGAATGATCTTGAATCCAGATCTTTTCTGAACTGCTGTTTTTACAGTGCATGCCTCCACATCTGGCTGGCAGCACCTTGGCTGAAATTGAGACTTTGTATCTCCTGAAGTTTTCTAGTGACATCTTTATGAATACTTGCTGTTATCCATCCCAGCATCTACTATTCTAGCCGCATCCCCCTCAATAAACAACTGNCCCCCCACTGGCTGTCCCCCACACTAGGAAAAAAGGCCCTTCTAGAAATAAGAAAAATATTCTGTAACCTAGTCTAATTTTCTAGTATCAAATAAGATAAAATATCAATAGGGTAAGCCAAAATTTCTTAAGATTTTCCAAAACTATGTAGCTAGCTACAAACTAAGAGAACCTAAGCCAAATCAAACACTGTCTAACCTTAAATCAAGTATATTGTCTGAAAACTGAGTCAGGTCAACTGGATTCAAGTTTTTAACTCAAGTAATAAACACTTGATTTAAGCCCTTTAAACTTCATATACATAATGGAACTCAGATTATGTCTTTTCATTCAGTTCAATTAATCGTTAAAGGTAATAAATCCTTCAATTAGGATTTATTACCTTTAAAGAGAACTACAAACCTTTGCTTGTACAAATTTTGCTGGTCTAATCATCTAATGCATAGGGTCACTGAAAAGATAATTTTTCTTCAATAGAAAAAAAGACTGAAAATAATCTTATTACAGTATCTTAAGACTTTACTGAATTCCTGTTTTTGCAATGCAAGCACCACATTTTCCAGCTCTGTAGCTACAGTTTGTCCCTGCAATGGAGAGACCTTAATGTGAAACATTTGGAGCGTCTTCCGATTCCAGGTCTCTGCACAAGGTGCTGCTAAGTGGAACCTTACAAACTTGCTCCACTTTTCATGGCACTGGTGGAGTCCATCCATCTTGAGAGCTGTGAAAGGGGGAGCAGCACAGGAATGGAAACATGTCTGCACACCTTGTCTAGATTACTACAAAAAAAAAGGCCTTTTATGTTGCTCTCCTATCGACGAATCTGTTTCGCCTACACCGATTTATTGGTCGGCCTGGAAGTGCCCCCCAAAGTCTCCCACTCCGCAGAATTCTCCCTTTTCAGTTAGGTCCAAATGAGAAGAAAAAAAGGAGAATGATTTGCAGTTTTTTTCAAAGTCCTGACCCGTGCAGCTACCTCCACTGTCACCGTCTCTCCGCAATGGCCTTGGTGTGGAAACAGCGCTTATTGTCAGCTCTGAACAGGTGCAGAGTGGAAACTGTGAGCCAGAGAAGGTACATAAATTACACGGCAGGCCAAATCACACAGCGCTGTTGCCATGTTAATCTGCCAAGAGCTTTGAAGGCTGGACAAAGACTTATGAATTCGCTTGAGGAAGAAAAACAGCCTTCCTGCTGGACTCAATTGTCGCCATCAAAGGTTGTAACTCTCTCCAACTGCACAACAAAACTGGAAACCTGATCGATCATAGCCTTAAATCTGCAATAAACAATATTTTTCACTGAATCAGATGCTCTTTGCTTCAGAGCATCTGTGTAGCAGAGTTGAACCTACAGAACAGAACAGAAATATCACCAAACTCTGCTGTTCTGTGGTGGTTTTCTCCTCTTCTAGTTTTTTTTTTTTTTTTTTTTTTTGCTTTAACAGTCCATTAATGTTTCTTTAAGTCTGCCAGATGTGTCATTATGCAATTGTTTGCTACAGCATTACCATAGCAACCTGCAAGTTTACATTTGATAAAAAAAAAAAAAAAAANAAAAAAAAAAAAAAATACAAGTTATGCTTCTGTTGCAGTTTTTTGCAATGTTGCAGTTTTTTTCATGTGAAAACAATACAGTAAAGAATTTTACCATCGTAGTGTTAGAGCTGTGACTACTGATGCTGACAAAACTAAAGTTGTCAAATCTCTCACTTTACTGTGGCAGGCTCTCTCTCCATTTCTCTCTTTGTCTCTCTGTAGGTAGTATTGCTGCATGTCAGGCTAGTTTGTGTTGGACGTGTTTCCATGTATTGCTGGTGCTGTTGGTTGTATTCTGGTGCAGTGTTGGTACTTCTTGGTTGGCATTTCTTGGTTGCTGGCATTTCTTGGTTGTTGGTACTTCTTCATTGTTGGTACTTCTTCGTTGTTGGCACTATTGGTTGTTGGCACTTCTTGTTTGTTGGCACTTCTTGGTTCTTCCCCATGCCTTTCATAGTGACAGGACAGCAGATTTTACTATGTCGCAGTTAAGGTCAGGTGTCCGACATTCCGTCTCTGATGAAACATGACTCTTGTAATGAAAAAACTCCACAGAAACTGCTTAGAGACATTCTGCTGAAATGGCCAAGCAGTCATCTACATTTAGAAATGCAATTAATTGTTTGCAGCTATTGTTGCTCAAAAGGCAAGGACCTCCAACATGGCCATTCGTGGGTGTGTTATGTCACCTGAAAGCCTTCTGTAGAACTTCCAGCTATTTGTGGACCCAACAACAGACGGGAAATGTCAGCAACAAACATGAGGGGGGAGTTGTGTTTGACTGTGGTGTGACAGGAAAGCTTGGGGGTGGGGGGGCTTGACATGTGACAGACAAGCTTATTGTCACTGGCTACAGGACCCGGGCCTGGACTCACGATGGCGTTCCTCGTGGCCACATCCATGAGGGCCTGTCACTATAGGACAATGGATTTGCCTCAGTGCAACACAGATCCTTTCCCAGTGATCTGCACAAGTCCTTGGGGCGTGGCGCCATATTGCCCCAGGCACACAGCACCTGACATTCGAATACACAGCCGTGTTGATCGGCTGTCGAGGCCAGGAAGATGCAAACATGCAGACAAACTGGAGCATTTACAAGTGTGCCATGCACACACATTTAAACTGTATGGGTGCAATAAACTTTCAGGCACCCAAACACTGTACATGCACATGCATGCACACAGATGGTCTGTGTAGCCATTTTTAAAACGTCTTTCAATCGAGTCTATAGATGATTCAATCTGTGTATTTCTCAATATTTTATCTGTTCCTAGTAGGAGATTTTTTATTTACAGCCAACATGGAAAATCAGACACAAAGTATATGAAAGAGAAAGACAGAGGAAAGAGCTGGGCAGGAGGAAGAGAGAGAGAGAGAGAGAGAGAGAGAGAGAGTCCATGCAGAGGGGCGGTTGGGGGCATTCCCTTTGGCTTTGACAGGAGAAATAAATCATCGCAATTATGGGCCAGCTCGAGTAAATGGGGACAGGTCACCCTTATCATTCCAAGTTCAAGGTGTTTCCTGCTCATCTGAGCCAGCAGGGCCTTGCCAACAGACACATGGCCTGTGACGAAGAACTAAATGTGCCCTCAACGCTTGTGAAACACTTGGCATAAGGTAAATGCTGCTTCTTCACATCCCAGCAAGCATGTTGTTGATGCCTGATGCTTGAACTGATATACAGCAGCACGCGGTAACATAAGATGTTTGTGGTTCTCCATGGCTAATATCTGCATCGTGCTGTAAAAGTATGACCTCAATATTTCATTTCATATGGGGAGGGGGATATATGTAGAGTATGTACAGTATCAGTATGTGACATAAACAGTAAGGTAGCATGTGTGCGTGAATGTGGGAAGTGATCTGGTGCTTTGCCAAACCCTGAAATTACGTTAACACACCCGACATTCTTATCAAAGAGAATCAGCTCCTTCTTTGACTCCCCGGTGCCAGACTGCATGTGCAGCCTCGGAAACACCACTAACATGCAGTCATCTCTTTAATCCTTTGTTTCTTCACCTCTTTCTCTCCTTTTGCTGCCACCATCTGACTATTTTGCTTTTATCCCTTTTCATTCTCGTTCCTCGTCCCACCCTTTTTTTTTCTCCCTCTCATGGGTGCAAGTAGGGGAGCGCAGGACAGGGGGAAATTGGTGTAATGAATTTAGGGCGCTCATGCTTGCTGAGGCGAGCCTCCCTTGGCTGCTCGTAGCCATTAATCTTCCGCACTCTGTCAGAGCAAAATGTGCCCACAATAGGCAAAGGGGGAGCTCAAATTGACTACCAATTACGCGCCTGTGAATAAAGGATATGGAGAGAGGAGGGAGGGCACAATATGGTTCAGCAGCAACGTTTATTTTAACCCTGAAAGTGTCGAAGGCATAAGGCAGAAAGGCCTGGAGATAGAGTGTCTGTGTGTGGAGGTGAGCCTGTGTGTGTGAGTGTGTGTGCGTGTGTGTCTGCTCAAGGGTGAAGACTCTTTCTTGGTTCCCTGCTTGATTATCTGAGGACCAAGTGGTTCATGCCACCACAGGCTGTAATGATTCTCATGGTTGGTAATCATGGCTTATCTTCCTCTCTACTTTTAAAGTGATCCTATTGGTCCACTGATTCAACTTTTTTTTTTTTTTAGGTTATTTAACATAAAATGCACATATGTAGCACAACAAATAATTATTATCTTTAGAGCATTTATCTTTTTTTCGATTAATCGTTCAGTGTATGCAATATCAAAATCCCATCAAAAGTTTATTTGCCAAGCTAATGTCTGAAAATTGCTTATTTCATCTAACAACCCAAAGATATTTACAATATAATGAATCAAATTCTTACATTTAAGAAGTTTGGAGTTTTAATGTTTTTCATGTTCACTTGATAACACACAGTGTGTGAGATCGTGTTACACATTGCTGAATCCTGACCGCATCATAACACCGAAATTCAGAATAGGATTAACTATTTTTCAAATTATGTTTTAGGAAGTAAATAGTCTGAGAGTTACTTTTAAAAGGTACTAATTTACTCATTTATGAAAAGCAAAAAAATTTTCAGCAGACAACACGCATAATAATTTTAAGGCCTGTGTACATTCCATATAAACGTGCATTAGATCTTGACAGATCTTGTCACAAGTCCATGTTGTTATTTTGCCTGTGTAAGTTTAGTGTAGATGACGCTTATAACTTTGCTTGTTCCCCGCTTGTGACACATTGTTTATATATAAAAACACCATTTGAACAGGGGCTATGAAAATGTTTTTACACTGCTTAAGTCTTGCTTAACACTTTTGGAAGAATGGCTGTAGACTTTAAAGGCACCTATAATAACACTGAATCAAGCTGAGCCAAGATACTGTAATCTGGGCATACTTCTTTAGGGAAATTCTATTGTTGAAGTGATTGCAGTCCTGATGGTTGTGATTATTTGAGGGCTGTGTTTATTGTATTACCCACAAGAACATGACAAGAACTAATAAGTTCCTTAATCGGATCTGATTTCATTCAGACCTAATTTTGCAATGGGAGACTCGGCCAGTTTGGTTGGAAACCAACTCCCACTTAATAAGATCATTACACGAAGGGTGTGCTCAACATGTGGCTGAGCGAAATTTGACTGAATAATGGAAGATAAATCCAATGCGTTAATGAAGTTTGACTTTTAGGATTAGGGAATTTAGGCCTGAGTCTCTCTGAAGTTTGCACGGTTTAGAATACCAAGAAAGACTTTCACAGCTAAAACAATAGTTTTCGGTGCAGCTTGAGTCTACTGTTTTGTAAATTTGCACAGGAGAAATTGATAGTTTAAAAATGGCTGGAATGAAGCTGAGCATGTTCAAAGCATGTTTGGAATGTACAGATTTCCATGTGCATGAGCCAGTTCAAAAGAACAATCCTGGTGCATGAACATTTTTTTCTTGTTGTATTGCTGAATGTGGACTACTGAGTTATTTATCGTCTTGGGTGATTTTTTCCTGCTGTATTAAAGTAGTATTCCTGTTTTCTTGATGTGTTGGGCTTTCTTTTGTTAAAAGACATAATGCTGATAGCTGTAAAGTTTCACATCACAAAGCATAAGCAGAATGTATTGTAAAATTGACATGAGAAATCCATTACTGATAAAGATTTTGTTGAGTTCATCATTCTGTAATCCAACATCGTTGTAAATAGTGTATACAAGAAGCCACTCCAGTTCAAGATTTAAGTTTGGCCTTGAAAATTAAAGTAATTTGTGGAACTTCTGCCCTAATATACAGTATGGTTTAATTGTCTTTAACAATTGTTACTGAAACAATTTAGTCACTGTTTAATTCACATTGGTCAAGCTGTTGTACAACTTGGAACAATCATATCATTTAATCTAATCAAATCAGGGGCAGAAAGTGAAACTGGATAATTGATCAAAACTTTGTCGAAAGAATCTAAATTGAATCAGCAATGGACTAAGTCGTTACATCCTTAGTAACGATGTCGTGTTCTTCCCAAATTATCAGCAGATTTACACACTATGTGACTCTGGCTGTATCAGCAGTGTGGCACGCTGTGTCTGGGCCTGTCGGAGGGCAGATGGACGATGTTGTTGTGGGTGGGATGAAAGAGGCTTGAAAGAGACGCAGTCGGCCAACTGCTCAGGGTCATGTAAGGGTTGTGCTCTCTGTTTGAAAGAAAGAGGCTGGACAGCTCAAGAAATAAATAACACGAATGTTCCTAAGAATCTTAAAGTCCTTCACACACAAACACACACACATGCACAGTCCCAACACAAACATTATTAACAAAGCAAACACTCCGATTGACAAGACGAGCTGAACGCCGCTGAGAAAATCCTCTCATTGCATCACTTTACTCATGAGTTTCTCTCTGTTGAGCTCGGTGAGCTACACCAAAACCAAAAGCAGTAATTAAAAAGTCATTTTGTTATGTATTTAGTCAGGTTACTAGTTCAGTCCAAGTATAAATCAGGGAAGTGAAATGCATCAACAATTAGCCACTTCTTGTGTCTTGGACAAATCTGATAGTTATTAGAAATATGTAAATGCAACCAAGAAGCATTACTGAAGCTCTTCTAACCGTCAAACCACCAAGCAGTGTTTGAAAATTTGCATCTTGCCAGCCTAATGTTGAGAGTGAAGCAGTCTCTTTAAGCCAACATACTCTTTACCTCTCTCACACAAATTTCATCATTCAATGCTTTAAAATGATGGCAGGTGATAATTTATCAATACAAATCCACAGTGTAACTGCGCAGCAAGTCATACTTGCAGCTACAGAGGACGTTAAACTGTGGGACATACTCGCCTATGTTCACATCCAATATACCAGAGACACAACTCCCCCCAGCAAATGTAAAACTTTATGTGTGTATAAACTATAACTACGGTTCATTCCTTTAAGATTTTCATCAATTTTCATTAAAACAAAACCTGGATATTTTTATTTTTTTTTAGAAAAACGTCTACAGTTTAAACTATTTCCCCCAAGATTTTATTTCACCATGCACCCAAAAGTTGTGTTTAATTGCTTTCGCAAAAACTTTTAACCTTAGTTTACCACCATCAAATCCATCCAGCAGTAAGGACAGAATATACTTCCAACAGGAACTTCAGAAGTATCACATTGTTCAAGATAATACTGGTATAATTTATCATATGATAAAAATTTGTCATACCATGATTGCATGGATGATTGCATTGCGAAGACATGTTGATAAATTCACATCACGTACAACAAAAAGAAAGAAAATCAGCATGCCAGAAAGTAGTGTGGTGAGTGCCTGACAAATTTGTTCCTAAAAAAGGGAACTACCTCTGTTGTTTGGAAACAGTTTGGCCACGAGGTAAACTGGCTAACAGTCAAAGCTGTGAACACAACAAATTTGTTTCTCTATCTGAAGCAGAAACGCCCTGGTGAATAGAAGAAAGTCAAAAGTTGCATGAGAAGGCAACCCATGCGATTTGCAATGAAAACAAGCAGATAAGTGACTTAACTGAGAGTGAGCTGCAGTGCAGCTAGCTGTACTCCTTATGTCCAAACGATGGGGTGAAATTAGGTAAATGGTGACTTTTTGTCAGCAATGGCTTGTGATATAAGTGTTAACGTAGCCGCTATGCTCACTTTAGCTGAGTTCTTTTAATCTTTAAGTTAATCCAAGTTATTATTCACAACCTAAAATTTTGTTTATTTTAGTTACGATTTACACTTTTACCGACACTCTTCTTAAACTCTACAGTGCCAACTTTTACACTTGTTAATTTTTTACAGTTAATTTACATTTAATTTGTTACAGTTTCTCCATGCTATTTACTTATGTCATCACAATATAAATCATCCTGAACAAAAACACCTTGAGATATATTACTTAAATTTATTTTATTTTTTTAAGGCTATGTTGTCCATAAGCTAAAGTTAAACTACAATATGATTTCTATTATTGATGTTGTTGTTTCTAGTTTCAGCTGCATTTTATTTCATAATAAACACTAAATAATTTCTGGAAAAATTAGAAATAAAAATAATGGTTCTTCTGTAAAGTATAAGCCAGCAGGTACAAGTGGGTGAAGTACTGGACAGTAGTAAATGTATCCAGAAATCTAACCATAAAGACAGAAATCTCTGTCTGTGGCACCAAGACCTCTAGAACCCAGCACTGCATGAAGTTGAAATTTGGCAGATATAATGCTCAGGACCCAAGGATGTGCAGTTGTTTGGATGAGCGGTTCTCGAATTGAGCTGTGCCAGTAAATAGTAGTCCGCGTGGCAGGATACGCTCTGGGTGCGGCAGCATATGCTCCGGTCCAGTGGTACACTCTCAACCCGACCCGATACAGCAAACAAAGATGATGACGCAGAACAAAATTATAGGAGGCTGCGGCACACACCATAAAGTCCGGCCCGTTCCAAACAGGCACGTTTTCAACGGGCACTGCACTAGTACATCTAATATGGGAAAATGCAATCAGATTTTATTCTAGATACACATATGTGGGTTATATAAAGACAAGTATAAGTGTGTAAAGTGCATTAGTATAGATTTTTACCCGAGACCTGGGAAAAGATAAATGTAAATGGGGTCAATAAACAGTGCTAAGGGCCCCTCACCCCCACCCCAACTATGAGTGTGTGTGTGTGTGTGTGTGTGTGTGTGTGTGTGTGTGTGTGTGTGTGTGAGACAGTAAGTGTGAAGCAGGGTGTTGTTTATCAAACTACTACTTTAAAGGTTAAAAAAGAAAAAAAAAGTAACCACAATATATCTGCAAGAGGGTTACGATCTACCAGTGAGGACTCAAACTAAACATACTTAGGCATATGATGATATTTGTGGCTTGCCTTAATAAATTTACAGTCTGTGCCCTGTCTTGGAATGAAAACTCCAAGCCCACTGGATTTTCCACAAGTTCTATCCTCGCTCGCGCCAGCTACTTTTTCAGCTGCTTAGCAATGGAGGTGAATGCTCCAAAACCAAAACAGCAGATCAAATGTGCTGAATAGTACTTGTGAGACCACCAGGTCTTTTGCTGGATCTCTGCTTTTGGCACACCAATGCCACGCTGTAAATTATATGGAAAATACAGTCTAAGCCACAACTGAGCTTAAAACTAATAAATGTAGGCCTAGCTCTAACGTTAAGCTTTGATTTATAGTGATTTCTAGTGTTATTTCAAATAACATTTCCACATTCATGTATGTTAGGAATGATCAAATGAGAAACCAAATGTCAACCACCTCGTTCTCTATCAAAACACTTCCATCTGGCCTTAGCATTTCATCCACCTCGTGTGAGATTTGGGGGCACTGTTGCAGAGACAGCATCCATCGTGGACTTTGCCTCCATCTGACTCCTCTCCATCTTTTTCCCCTTTACCACAACACCATGTTTATGCAAAGCTCCCTCTTGCATGAGACTGTTGTCCCTCTATGATGGAGTTTATGCTACTGTACCGATTCCTGTAAAACAGTCAGGAATTGTGAGGTCTAATGCTGAGTTTGAGTTACCTCGGAAGTTGGATTTTTCCCAGTCGGAATTTCCAACTTCCGACCTCAAACCGCTCCAGCCAAATGTAAGCAAAAAAGCATGACTGAACGCCAATAAATACTGTAAGATTAAATAAACTTAGTAATAAATGCTAACTGAAGTCAAGTTAGACTACAGGTCTGTTTGGTTGGATTGTGTTAATATCACCCACTGTGATATTAATCACAGTGGGTATTAAACATTTGTNTGTTTGGTTGGATTGTGTTAATATCACCCACTGTGATATTAATCACAGTGGGTATTAAACATTTGTGCAGAGAAGTAAACGTTCAGAAATTATTTACACTTACATATCAATGGCAAACAGCTATTATACACTATAGATAGTTAACTTGGTGATATAATTTTGGTCTGAGTTTCCCAGTCCAAGCTCCAACTTCAAATACCATTCCAATGCATTTTTCCAAGTAGGAAGTCTGAAAATCTGACTTCTGAGGTAACTCAAATGTAGCATTAGACTTAGTTTTTTGTTTTGTTTTGGTTTTTTTTACATGGTACTACAAAGCTTCTATTCGGGACTGTTTTGCATTTCATCTCTTACTAGCCGTGTTTTAAGGTCTCCAAGCTGCGAATTCCTCAAACCTACCATTCCAAACCTTTCATATTGAGGTTGCAGCAGCCCGATTAAACCTCAGCTCTGGATGGGGGGAACACAATACCGTGACTGCTGAGAGAAAGTCTCGCCTCCGTGTCGCTGCACCCTCTGACAGAGGGAGAGGGAGACATCAATCTTGCACTAATTCCTTCAAGTGTGAAAGGGTCCTTGTGGTGTCAGCCAAAGGGGAAAGATGGTCCTGGCCGGCAGTACTGAATGAGAGGATGGCGGAGAGGAGGATGGGAGGAGAAGGGCCTCCACACCACAGAGACCCATCCTTCTGCCCCCCCCCCTCCCCAAACCCCCGGACAGCCGACCAGATGGCGACAGCATTAGCCCAACAATGGCTATCTAATTAGGTGTACAATAGAGGAGGGGTGGCGACGGCATCCTGATGGACGGCACGCAACCTGGGAAGGGGAAAGAGAGACGGTGAACGGCTAGGCAGGCCGCCTGAGACCAGAGCAAGTCAATAGTGTACCTACAACCCCCATACAC
>VXCM01001014.1:186676-307186 GCA_014773175.1 Lucifuga dentata
CCCCAAGTCCCCCCCCCAACACACACACACACACACACACACACACACACACACACTCCCTTAACACACACTCGCTTACGCCCTCCTGGCAGTAATATAAGGGCTATGACTTTATTACCCCTCATTAACACAAATTAGACCACTTGAGCCTCCCTGAATGGCGATGACAAATTGAATTAAGTGTTTGGAAACAAGTCAGTCCTCCACCCCCGGCCAGGCTGCGACCATATTGCATTAGCATTCATTGGAGTGTGTGTGTCTATGTGTGTGAGCGTATGAGAGTGGGGGGAAGCTATAAAAGAAAAAAAGCGCTGCTATTATTTAGAGGTAGGTGGGGGTTTTTTGAGAGGCTGTGAATGGTTAAATTCCTTTGGAAATGCTATGGATCCTCTTGGCTGGGGTGAGTTAAGTCAGGCAAGTTAAGTGAGGTATAAAACAGAAGGTAACAGATGGTCTGACTGAGAGCTCAGGCTGCAGGCACCAGAGATGTTTTATTTTTAGCATTATCCGCGTTTATTAATATGTCAAATCCAGCAACATGTCTCATTGTCATTAGTAAGAATGCTGGGTGCCGATGTGAAGTTTCATGGATTATAATACTGTGGTGGCTTTTAGATGAGAAAATATTTAAAAATTTAATAATTGCCTGGGTGGAATTTTCATGGAGGTTAATGTTAACATGTATGAGAGACTAAATAATGAGGCACCAACTATAACACATATTATAACTATAATATCTAATTATTTAACTCTAATATCTAAATATATTTAGATATTAAAAGTTAATCTAAACAAAAAGTCCTTTGCTCACTGCAGTTTGGTTTGCAATAAAGCAAGTTAGCCATCTAATCAGTTTATATTTTTTTATGTTTTAAAAAACTTCATCATCTTTGGGTTATGTTGTTGTGAAACTGCTGTGCAGGAAGTAAAATTAGAAACCCTGGTGTATAAAGGTGCCATTGCATTGTTCTGAATATGATGCTTCTGACAAATGTAGGAAAAACAAAACAAAAAAAAAAAAACTGCATATCAGGTATAAATCCAAAGCAAAACAAGCCAGAAAGATCAAGCTGATGATTTTAAGGAAAGCACTGCTGGGACATTAAAGGATTTAAGGAGATTGTATAAGACTTCGGTTAACTATCTGGCTAATTACAAGATGTGAATACAGTATCTTGTTAGCCTGACTTTCAATTCTATTAATGCCTCAAAGCATTTCATACTCATTAATGCCTTAGTCTGATAAGCAGAAAAAGTGTGTGGTGTTAAAAAAAAAATAAAGCTAACATAACACTTGTGACAAGGGGGGTGCAAATACATAGATAGATAGATAGATAGATAGATAGATAGATAGATAGATAGATCAAAGACTGATAACTTGGTGGTCTAACAAATAATAATGTATCCCCTGAACAACAAAAACTTCCTCAGGTATTTAAGCATCAGTATGTCACCTGATATTTAATCAATGTAAAAATGTTTCCAAAGTGATGAGAGCTAAAACTATTAACAGTCATACTTTCTGCAAACTGCTACCTTTTCCTTTTCCTTTTATTTACATATATTCTCAAGCGCTTCAAGTTTAAGAACTTGTTTGCAAAAAAAAAAAAAAAAAAAAAAAAAAACATGGGCAGCTATACTTTGCTGTGATGAAAGACATACAAGAGGTAAGAGCAAAAGATAAAAGGAGCAGGAATGGGTGCAAATTGCTGTTCAAACTCAGAAATGATCCCTTAGATGGGTCATATTTTAGATTGTGAAACATAAATCATGAGCAAAAGGGTGCATTAATTATTTTTAAGGGAACAATATAATGAATAATAAATGCATCGTTAATGTTTACCAAATTAATAAATTTAGCCTAAAAAAGAATAGTAAGGATGGCACCTTTACAACTGTGTGTGTGTTGTGTGTGTTGTGTGTGTATACAGTATATACAATTCCAGAGCAGAGATCTTAATTTCCTCTAAAAATACAAATAATCGTTATTATGATACGTGTTAATTAACTAATGTTACATCTTTTGAGGTCAGTCTAGTGAGGATGTGGAATTTTTTCTAGAAATAGACGACTTAAAACTTTTCACTTTAAAATTATTCATATCCAATAGGTAAAGGAAATAAGTATAAAATAAAATGCATTTTCTCTTTATATAAAGAAATTGAAAGTTAATAAACCTCAACTTTTTTCTAATTTGAGGAAGTCAGTGGTGTTATGATAATTGGGTGTGTGAGTATCCTGGTGGAAGCTTCTTATCAGTACAACATGTAACAGTGGTAACAGTTTGGATCAGACTGATAATTGTGTGTGTGTGTATGTATGCATGTATGTATGCGTGCTTATATGTTCTTTCTTTTTTTTATGACCACAAAATTAAAACATTACTCCACGTGGTCAATGGCCTTTATAGGCAGTAAAACCTGCAAACACAGTATTTACATGTTGACATCAGGGGGTTATTCTTGAACTTTCTCCCCTAATGGTTGTACAACACTGACATCTTGTGGCAGAAAACGACATAACAGTTTAGGACGCTTTGAATAAAACTTGAAAATTCAACAAAAGATTCAGGGGAGTTGCATTAGGACATACAAACACTGGTGAACAGGACTTTTAAAGAAAACAAACTTTAAAATACCTAATAATAAATATTAGAACTAATGTAAATTTAAAAGTTCTAATGATAAATTATCCAGTCACCAGTTTTCATTCATTTTCATATTTCAGTTGTTCTGCTGTTTTGTTTTGTTTTTTTTTGTTTTGTTTTGTTTTTTTCAAAAAAGTCTGCAATGTAAGAACAGAGTACTTTTCCTATATTGTCAACAAGAAAAGTAAGAAATTATTATAGCCACTGAGACAGAGAAATACATATTATAGGTCTGCTATGCAAGGTACATACAGGTACATATGCATTTTCTTTTTTTTTTTTTTTTNTTTTTTTTTTTTTTGTTGTGTTTTGTTTTTTTTGTTTTTGTTTTTTGGAGTCCAGTGGTTTCTCACAGCATATATTATTATGCACAGTGAATGTCCTGGAAATAGATTTATCAGGATTTGAGTTCTTGATATATGAAATCCTCTGCATGGTTTTTGGGAGTGACAGAACACACAAAGGAAAGTACCAAGTGCCTGAAATACAAAACTTCCAACTATAATACAACTAATCAAGTTTGCCTATTGACGCATATCCCACGCATAACTGCAAAAACACAATGAGCAACAGCAGAAACAATGCTGATGGATGTACAAAATATAGGCTACTCATAACAATGGTTGCACAGCAGCATGGCAGCTACTCAACTATGAACGTAAGGTAACCCAACACTTAGTTTCCTAGAAATATTGTACTACACTACAGTCAGACTCAAACGAGGACACACCTGTTAATAACCACACAGGTGTAAATTCACTGCGTAGCTGCAGACTGTGTATACTCAAGTATAAGCCGAGTCTTTTTTTTTTTTTTTTAAACCAAATTTCACAACGCAAATCGGGGGTGGGCTTATACACCAGTAGGTTAATTCAAATGGACCCCAGAAAAGGACATTTCCAGGGGTGCTAATACTACCCATTACCACTACCCATGTTAAACAGTTTAAAGCATATCTTAGATGTATTTCCTGACTAAACATCTTATTCAACACATTTTGCAGTGGCTAGTAAGCGTGATCCATCAGTTACAGTAATCAGCTGCTGAAATAAATATCATGCTTACCAGCACATGGATTATTTTCAGAAAATCACAAGAACACTATGAAAATATCCAGAAAAGCAGGTAATTTGCTAAACAAATAAATTAATGGAATAACATCAGAGCGTCAGCTGAGGGAATTCCAAAACTCCATATGGAGGAATGTCCAGCACATAGACAGGCCCCGCATCCACTCAGGTACAGGATAATTACTGCAAACACGTAATGGGTGAGATTCTTAACAAAAAATAATAATAAAAAATCACCATAATTACACAGCTAAATAAGCACCGTGATAATTATAGCTCATTTGTAAAGCTTTCNAAAAATCACCATAATTACACAGCTAAATAAGCACCGTGATAATTATAGCTCATTTGTAAAGCTTTCCTTATCTTCATCGATTCCATTCAGACAAGGAAGAGGAATCCGGAAAACTTAATGCTAGCATAATGTCACTTATGGTAATCAGCTGTTTACCGCTACCAGATTATTTTCAGAAAATCACAGGAATACCATGACAATTCTCAGAAAAAAACAGGTAATTTGCTAAACAAATAAGTTGATGGAACAACGTCAGGGGGTTGGCCATATGGGGTTTCTTTAAAAATCTAAATTTGCAGGTCAAAATCGTGGTCGGCGTATAGTCGAGTATATAACTGCTTGGCGGCAGTCTTTAACGAAATTAAGGATTTCACCGTTACAGGCCAAAAATTTAAGATTATATTTAGGTTACGTTTATAACATATAATAATAATATAGCATAACCTGCTGAGATGACTAAATTTAGGTATAAAGTTGAAGACAGTTTGTTGGTTAGTTAACATTAGAGTTAGCAAACTTTGTGTGTGTGTGTGTGTGTGTGTGTGTGTGTGAGTCAGGCCANTTAACATTAGAGTTAGCAAACTTTGTGTGTGTGTGTGTGTGTGTGTGTGTGTGTGAGTCAGGCCAAAAATCTGAGCTGAACTTCCCAAGAGATCTGGTCAGAGCATATCAGACTTCCTTCTTTACCCAGAATGGTGGTGTCCATAAAAATAACTTTTGTCTTACCTTTAGCTGCCAGGCTCTTCAGTAGTTAGCTTGACAAAATCCAAACGTGTCCTTGTGTTCAGGGAAAAGTCCAACAGTCCTGGAAAAGCAAAGTTCCATGGCTGAAAAAGCTCCTCAGAGATGGTTGATGGTTTTGGTCCCGTTGAAATACTGGAACTACAGCCTCCTTTTTGGCTGACTAAATTATGTTTTCAACATGTGCGTCACAACAAGCAAACACAGATGCATTTAAGTTAGAGTCACAACTTATCTGGTCACTCCTTAATCCTTAACACCGGTGGAATGGATTTTACTGCTGGTTGTCGGGGATAATCGATTGATAATGAATGACAAAAGCAGCTCAAATACACTGTTTTGATGGCTCTGTGTTTTTTTTTTTTNTTTTTTTTTTTTTGTTTTTTTGTTTTTTTTTTTGTGGTTTGGTAGTTTCCTAAAAATAAAAAATAAAAAAGTCTAAAATACATTTCTGAGCCGTTAATACATTATCCGCTGTGCTTTGAATTCCAAAATGCGTCAGACACCGGAAAACGTCAGGTGTAGGTGTACGTACGACGTTAATGCCTGCGCATAAAAGGCATTGTTTGTAAAAGACTATCAAAATAATTAACGTAAAAATAATCACGTATCTTCCCCAGAATGATATATTTAGTGAATAACAAGAAATTGCAACAAAAAACTATTATTATTATTATTGTTGTTGTTGTTGTTGTTGTTGTTGTTGTTATTATTGTTGTTGTTATTATTATTATTATTATCAGTAGTAATAGTAGTAGCATTACCGTAGTATTAATGCAGTTATTAAAAACTAAACTGTATCAAGAGGCAAAATATTTTCACAATTTACTCGCCAGAGGGTGCTGCATCTTTCAGGAGAACAGTATTTCCTGGCAAAATATGCAATAATAATTTTGTAGAAATGAGTGTTCCGGGGGAAAAGAGCATATAACAAAGATCACTGCAGTGGAAAAAAGAAAATGACAATTAATTCTTGAATAATTTTTCGCATTTGATGCTCATGTGATCCATTTTTGATTGAACTTTTGATGTTGTCTCTGTTAACAACAGGACCTCAAAAGCTGAGAGTCTGTTGTTTACACTCCACAAACACACACACACACACACACACACACACACACACACACAAGCACACACATCATTACTGTACTGCCTTGAAGCTGGTTGCTTGTTGCCTTCAGATCTCAGAATTTGGCAAGAAAGAAAAGACAGCCTGATCTCTTCCATCTGTCAGTGTAATGTTTATCATATCATATCTATCATATTTCAAACAATGGTGCTGATTTTAATTAAAAACTGAGCACAAGCCGACGTTGTTCAGTCCAACTTGTTTGTTACCAGTAAAACCTGGACAGCTTCATACTTGGAGCAATTGTTTCCAAGCCTGGAATTCAAACCAGCAACCTTTTAGATAACAACACACCATCATCTCAAAGAGTCCATGAGCAAGAAGTAGCTCAGGTCAGTGACTGACACAGGACGATTTTACCAAGGCTTTCACATCCTGCTTAGTAAAATAAGTTAAATAAGTCACTAAATCAACCTCCTGCTCAGTGTCTATGGCTGCAGTGTGCCTTATTTTGGCTAATCATTCTTGGCAGAGGAGAGTTTGGGGTTTTCTGTTCCAAGGTGGATTCCGTATTCAAGAAACTACATTTCTTCATTTTCAACCATTGAACACCAGATGGTGATAGAGGTTAAAAAAAATAGTCCACATCCACTTCACCACACAGCTTCCTCAGTGGGCACGCACATTTATGTTTGTTATTCACCTGTCTTCAATGAACTAATGTAAATACGATGTTTTTCATGTTATGCTTTTAAATATTTAAGATTCAATGCAAATATTTTATGACTCTACATGGTCCACTTGTTGCTGGTACTGTATTGTGTTAGTAGCTTTTATTATTCACATAAGAAATTCCCTCTTAGAGAAAATATAGTTGTTTAAAGTTGAAAGACTTTTTTAAGCGAGTTAAAGAAGCCTTTTGTTGGCAAAACCAAATTAGACTATAAATCTGAATGGATTTTGACAAATTACTGTTTTCTCAGTTTTTATCCATCTGTAATGCAGTATTGCAACATTATAGAGAAAAGAAATTGCATATAATTTTAAAGATTAACAGAATATCTCATTTATTCATCACATCAGCTAACTGTAAATAAATATTAACTGCAGACATTAGATAAATGTAGTGGAGGAAAGTATAATATCACACAGTGAAATAAATGTAGTAAATCTTGAAGTATCACAGATTAATATGAAATACTCAAAGCACCAGTACTCAAAACTCAACTTAAGAGCAGTACTTTAGTAAATGTACTTAGCTCATTATTCTTTTTTTTTTTTTTTACAGTATACATCTTCATCAGTAGTACTCAATTGTACAAAGAAGCAGTGGAAGAAGCATTCTTATCATTTATTTAAGTAAATGTACTATATCAGAATACAAAAATACTTCATTACATGTATGATATACCCATTACTCACATATTAATTATATGTGTGGTAAACCTCAAAAATGTCCATCACCACATGCTTTTGCTTTAGTCCATTCCAGTATGCTATTAATATCAACTTGTAGAGACTTGAAACACAGTTGGGATAAGTAATCCATCACAGCAAATACTATGTCTATGAGGTTTTTTTGTTTAAGTAACTATTTAACCGATCCAACATGGAGCTACACAGTAGACAGTGTATGTCTCCGCCAGGGAATATAGTCCCAGGAGAAGACACCTTTTACCGAGAAGTTAATACAACCACGCTTTCTACAACTGTGCATAACTCAAAACATTGAATTTTAAAGTTGGTGTATCACCTGAACGTTTGATTTTGAAAGATTAGGGGATTTGAAAAAAGTAACAGGTAAGCTAAAATACAATTTTTGTTTTGGAAATTAGTTGGAGTAACATAACATATATGTGGATTGTAAATATTGGACCCAAACATGCATGATCATTATGGTCCTTTAATGAAAACCCTCCTGTTGACTGGCCTGGTATCCACCTGGAAGTGGTACAAAAGCACAGTTGTGCAGGAAGCTTCTGCAATTTCCTCCCTCTTGCGTCACAAACGCATTACTGTGCCTCTCACTCAAACCACAACCACATGGGACCCGGTGCACGCAGGAATTTCCCCACTAACAAAAAACACATTAACTGTGCAACGCTTGAAACTAACTGGATCAGTGGGTAGAGGTGTTGCTGCGATCCCCTCGATGAATGAGCCTCTTCTCAGCAGCACCTGTCCTGTGTTTACAGAAACAAATGAAGTACAGTGCATGTCAAAATCTGCCCTTTTGCTTGACTGACTATGCGAATATACTATATATTGAGTACTCTGCAAACAGGAATGAAACAGGAATGAAAGCCTTGAAAGTCTTAAAGTATTGTTTGAAGATGATTCAAGCTTAGTTTTTCTTGTCCAAAGAAAATAATCTCATCAAGAACCATATGCCATAGATTATTATAGACTCTTTCCAAATAACTGTTCTTGATGGTTTGTTTTTTTGGGTTTTTTTTTTTTTTTTTTTTTAGGGTATTCAGTCTGAAAAATGGATTGGATAGTTGATATGTTGTTGAGAATGCTGGTTGATGATATGATTGTTGACATGACGGTTTTTATTTCTAGCCTTTTATATGAGTGTATGAGTTGTATTTATTTCATGTGGAGTTGTCACAGCTCCACAGTTTCAGCCTAGGATCCTGTTCCAGACCACCAAGTCCTCCACAAATTTTACTGTAAATAATCCTATAAACTATCCATCCATCCATCCATTTTCTTTACCCGTTTGTCCTGTTAAGGGTCACGGGGGGAGCTGGAGACTCCCCCATCCCAGCAGTCATAGGGTGAGAGGCAGGGTACACCCTGGACAGATCGCCAGTCTATCACAGGGCATCCTATAAACTACTTGTTGATTAATGTTCAAAGTCAGAGGAAAACCTGCATATACAAATAGGCAAAATGTAAAACTGGCAAGCCAGTTTATGGTCTCATTATTGTCTTTCAATGAATAGAAAAGTGAGGTGGTGTCATAAGTATTTTTGGTCACTGTGATGTTGCATTTGGAAGGTTAATCTTTAAGATTGTAAAGTACTTATAATTTAAAGCACTCGAGACTGTGTCTTCTTTAGTTAGACACCATAAGCATTTTGCTATCATGATACTTTGGTAGAGCTGAAATATTGCACAGTCCTACTTTCAAAGTGCAACAGTTTCAAATCAAATGAAGCAGCCAATTACTGCAAGAGAGAATTTGCTGTCTGGGTAAAGCAGGAGCCAGTGAATTACTGTTTGCTGCATTCCCATTCATAAAGAAATAAATCTCTTAAGTTAGTAACATTTTTATCAGTTTCATAGAGAGACAATATCAAGCCAAACAGAAAGACCCCTGCCCTCTGGCTGTTTTAATCCACTGCATTATTAAATAAGAGAAGATAGAAAACAGATCAATTTGCCACTTGGACTGTGATCAATTTAGCAACATAATCACAAAAACAACCCTGGGCCATTTTTAATCAACATTTTGTCTACTACAATTAAATTGATATGAATGAAGACAAAATATGGCACATAGAAGAGCTTGTATTTTGCTGTTTCTCAGGCTGGAGTTGTACATTGGCCACCAAGTACAAAGGCAGTGCTTTTTTATTTCTGTGTTAGTTGGATTTTACTACATAACACACTAAAGGTAAATAGGCATTTAGGCTTTTTTTCCCCACTTTTTTTTTGTTGATTACCTAGTTGAAAGAGAGGTTTTTAATGTTTTATAATTGTTCATCTACACAAAGATTTGGCTACGCAGGGTTTAGTAAATGTTCTCTTATTACATGTACTGTATATATTTGATACTTATTGTTTGTGTATAATAATATATTCAGTTCTAGGAATAAAAATGGGCCTTGCTTATATGAGATTACCGTGAATGATAAGAGAAGAGAGGTATAGAATTGATGTTGAAATCACACATTGTGCTTAGTGAGATGATTACAGTCATTTTTCTATAATATTTACTGTACAAAGAGGTAATCCATCTCCTACATCTGCAACCTTTTCCCAGCATAACAAAAAATTCCAATATCACTTATTAAGTGTTTATTCTTAAAAAAAAAAAAATCTCTAGTTGAAACAACTCCATTTCTTTGAAATGTTGATCTATTTCTTTTCAAACTTTAGTAGAGATGAATGGCACTAAATTACCAATAGGCCATCTAGTGTGAGAGCTAAAGAAGGTATCCTCTTTACCTCCCTCCGTGGAATGACTTTCATGCTTGGCTGCTGCCCAATTTTATCTCCAGGAGTTGCTAGGCGACGGGAACATCCTTATTACAAGTTTATTCTGGGAAATGATAAGACCAATAAATGAATTCTCCAGATCTGTGACTTACTATCTGCCTTCAGCTTTGTTACAATATGGGTCAGTAAAAAAAAAAAAAAAAAAAAAAAAAAAAGAAAAAAAGTATGCCATACAAATGACCTATTATGTCTTTTTGTGATTATTGCATCATAGTATGAGGAAAAAACAATACTTGATTGTTGCAACAATGCAGAGGGATAATAACATAACATACATGCAAATTCAGTTTCTTAAATCTTAAATGACATCTGAAGTCACTAAAATGTCAAGCACAGGTAAACTGTAAACTAACCCTACTGTATGATAACCATGGCAATAGTTAGAAGAATAAAGTATATATATATACTTTATTCTTCTAACTATTGCCATGNATGGCAATAGTTAGAAGAATAAAGTATATATATATACTTTATTCTTCTAACTATTGCCATGGTTATTGTACAGATATCTATGTATATGTACATACATCTGTATATACATATATAAATGTACAGATGTAGATCGAGATTTTCTCGAATCCACTGTGTAATAAACTTGCTCGATAAATCTTATTAACACATCTGATCACAAGATAATGACAGTTAAAGTATGGCTTTATTGGTAAATAGTGAAATCAGAGGGTGCTCTCTCTCTCTCTCTCTCTCTCTCTCTCTCTCTCTGAGCACTTTCTTCCCTTCAGAACTTGAAAGTGTGTCAGATGGGTGATTCAACTCTGTGGTCACTTTTGCAGCTATGGTTGGTGGTGGTGTTGCATTTGATTGCATTATCTACAGTTTTATATTGTGTTTTTAATGTTATACCTACCTTGTGCATGTAAACAAGGCTGGGCAAAATATTAGAAACAGCTCTCAGGATAACACAGTAACACTAACACTATGGCCTCCAAAAAGACCACAGAGAATCAACAGAAGAGAAGCTTAACAAAAATAGGAGTTATTGCAGGGCTGTACTGGATTATATGAAATTTCACATCTTATAAATTGGAAGCTCAGTGTCTATATGAAAACCCCCTGCTGTCTTGCCTTATTTTGTCAGCTGTTTAAGGATACTCCAATCCAAAAATTATAGAGATCAGTGGAAGTATCTTGAGTAAGTGAAATGATCCCACAGACAGATTTATTTTGTTCCTAGTTTTAAAAATATTAAAGGACCATATGGATGAGTTTGCATGTTTAAGCCCAATATATACAACCTGCATACAGTACATGTTACATTACTGACAAGCAATTCACAAAACATAAAACTGTATTTTAGGTTTCCTGTTATTTTTCCAAATCCCCTATACTTTCAAAATCAAATGTTCAGGTGCTGCAACCACCTTCTAACACTTATGCGTGATTGTAGAAGGCACGGTCATTTTAATTTCTTGGTAAAAACAGTCTTTTCCTGGGATTATATTTCTTGGCTGGGGCATACATTGTGTTACACACAGCTCCATGCTAGATCTGTTAAATGAAGTTACTTCAGCAAAAAAAATGTTTGCAGTGATGGGTTTCCTCAAATGCATTTCAAGTCTCTACAAGTTGATTTTAATAGCATATTGAAATTAACTGAAACCAATGGCAGTCTGGAAGGTAGGGAAAACAATTCTCAAATGTACTGCTCCAGTTGATTTTTGGGGGGGAAATGGTTGTCAGTAAGATAACATGTATGCAGGTTGTATATGTTGGGCTCAACATGCACTATTGCTGGTATGATCCTTTAAGACACAGTTTTGTCTGAATAAATGAGATAATACTGACACTGCTTTTGCTGTGCAGATCTTCATATAGATATGCACCAGTGACTTGGAGGATTATTTCAGTTGACAGTACATCTGCAGCAGTGAAACAGCCGCAGAGAAATGAGCTGATCATGCTGTGAAAGAAACTTAATAACCTGTCCGCCTCACTTAAACAGCAACCGGTTTTGGTTTCAAATAAATCCTTTGTGAAATTTCAATTACAGCATCAAAGCTGTAATCTACTTACAGAGGGACAAGTTGGTATCACACAGCCCAGCGAATGGTCAGGCAGAGAGTTCAGTAACACTATATAAATGCCATTATGATTACTTCCACACCAGCAGCTTTGAATATATCATAACATATTAAGTGTCACAAAATGATGTTTTTGTAATACCTTGTATTTCCACAGGGGGTGGTAATTTTTTGGATATCTGAAAGTACATGCAAATGTGCAATGCAAGATGCAACTTTATCTTCCATTTCTGAAAATATACCTCTAAAATCACTAATAGACAGTCCAATGTGAGAGCTAAAGAAGGTATCCTCTTTACCTCGCTCCATGGAATGACTTTCATGCTCTGCTGCTGCCCAATTTTATTTCCAGGAGTTGCTAGGCGACAGGAACATCCTTATTACCGGTGTATGCTGGGAAATGATGAGGCCAATAAATGAATTCTCCAGATCTGTGACTTATTATCTACCTTCAACATTGTTATCATATGGGTCAATGAAAAAGAGGAATGTTATGCAAATGGCCCATTATGTCATTTAATCATGTTGCTCTGTACTGCCTGGAGAAGCAGACGCATGGTGATAGAGTGTTTCAGCTCTGTTACACAACACAAAGAGCTTAAGGTGGTAAGTATGTGTATGTAATAGATTTTATAGAGAAAATGATTTCTTGTTGGAATGAAACAAGAGCAAGAACATATTCACATTCATTAAAGCAATAAAACACACAGCCAACACAAAGGCTTAGATTACTATAACAATGCAGAGGACTGATAGTATCAAGGAAAAGTAAAAAAAAAAAAAAAANAAAAAAAAAAAAAATTCAAAATTGTAACTAAGTACAGTATGTAGTAAATGGACTTATTTCCTGTGCAATAACCACAACACACCAACCGCAGTTTAAACTGGGACCATTCTGTGTAGCCACCATGATTAGAGCAGCATGACTGAATGAATGAATGAGTGAATGAATGAATGAATGAATGAGTGAATGAATGAATGAATGAATCTTCTAAATTGCCTTAACAACTCAGACTAACTATTGCTGCAGCACATTAGCTAAATCTTAATCACTTGCCTAAAGGGATCCAATTGCCTCTTGTTCTTGATAACTAGTCACAGTCAATTCTTAACAAATAATGTTGCCCTCTAGTAAAAATACTTTCCTCACTTATCTTTCCTTTTATATAAAAACTCACTTGAGACATGACGTATGACAGAACTTTGTCTTTTTACATCTCGAAACAAACCTGTCATGTATTTCTCTTCCCATCAGGCTCTGCAGAGAGATTTGTTGTAGACACATATTGTATACTGCATAATAACCCGCCAGCTAAGCAATATTATATGATCATGAAAGATACATATCTCATAAATGGTGAAACTAACTAGATTATATGGGCCCTCTCTGCAGAGTAGCTAATGGAGGCAGCAGTGTAGAGGGAATAAGACCTGTTAGCTGACTGTGTTTGCCTGAAATGCTAGCCTGCCAGGCTTTTTCACCACTGTTATCACAGAGATAAATCCCCATTGCACTTAGTAGTCATCCATTTTTAATGCTGGAGCCTCAGCTGGAGAGAAGCATGAAGACAGCGGAGGGAGGGAGGGAGAGGGGAACAACTTTAGGTGTGGATGACACAAGCTGGATGCTTCAGCCCTAATGTTTTACAGTTTTTGTATTATATAGTAGTAGAAGACTTAAATCCTTTGTTCAAGCAAATTTTATGGTATCAATATTGACAAATCCTCCATTACAAGCAAAGGGTCCTACAATTAACTCTATAGCAAGAGTTAAGACATATAAGCAGTAAATGTACTAGTGTTCAGTGAAAAAGTACTTGATGAGAAAGGGGGGTCCTATCAAAGTCTTAAATTATGAAAAGCCACAAAATCTGAGATACAAGTTTTTATTTTGTCAAACAGTGTGAAAAAACCTTGTATCTCCAATCTTCATATAGATTTCGGAATGAAATATTGAAAATTGTGAAATGAAATAGCAAAAATCAGCCAATTGGAAACACAAGGTTGCACACCCAAAATTGGCACTTTTTCTCCAATTTTGTGGATTTTCATCCTTTTAGGTTAACAGATTACATGTCTGCAGTTTTTCCACAACATTTAATGAACTTATTATGCTGAATTTAAAGTTCTAATTTTGTATACAGTAAAAATGTACGGTGTTTCCTCTGAAATATAGTGGAGTTGAAGTACAAACTAGCACAAAATAACTCAAAGTACAAGCACCTCAAACCTGTGATTAACTAAAGTACTTGAATAAATATAGTCACCACCTTAGTACTGTGCCTCATAATCACTAAATATGAATGTTTGGTTTTATTTCGCTGTTGTGAATGAGACAGCAGACATTAAAGCCATTCATGACCTCATCATGATTTTACTACTTTGATTCTTTTTCCCTCTCTGGGACGTTAGAATCAATCCAAGCTGTTGCTGTAATTCATGAGCACTCACAGCTGCTTCACTGCGGCCCTGACTTCCCAAAAACAAGGAGCAGCAGAGCTTCCTGCCTGTTTTGAGCCCCTTAATATGTCTGCTGCAGCCATTCCACAGATGGCAGGCGGAGAGGGCTGCGAGAGCCAGCTATTCAATCCACTTCAGCTCAAACATGATCTGTTTGGACGGTGAGGCATAAGCCAAGACATTCTTGTGTGGGCAGACCTCCTTAAACAAGAGCCACGAACAACCATGGCACTGTGTTTGTCCTTCAGAAACAAATCTTTAGGATCAGAGAACAGCAAAGCATACCATTTCTAGTTGTTTTTTTTTTTTCCCCAAAAAGAAACAACAGTGACCTTTTTCTCTGTGATATGGTGATTTTGTAAACTTGAGGCTATCATTTGTGTAGCCTTAGCACTTACAAGTTAGATACCCACGCCTGTTGGTTTGCTTGTCTGTTTGTTAACATTACTCAACTACTGTAACGTGGTGGAAGAGTGGGAAATACTGTAGCTCACAGAAGAACTCATTACCTTTTGGTGCTGATCTGGATCCTTTTTTTTTTTTTTTTTTTTTGAACAATTCAAGATAGAGTGTTCATATTTTTTTGTCAATTTCTTCAAAACACCAATCTCAATGAAACAAAATCAGGCATATTTACGCTATGATGGTTGGTCAACATGCACAATTTGGTCCTGGTCTGGACAAGGATCTGGATCTGGCAAACTAAAATATATACTTGGACAGCAGGCAAATTAATAGTTCTAAAAAACATGCAACACATGCTAATGTTTAGCTGAGAGTTTTGGATATCTTCAATTACAGAAATAGATCCAGAAAAACATTATGCTTATGACTGTTGTCTTTCTGTTTAGGCTGGAAAATTCTTACAAGACAAATTTTTCCAGGCTTGATCAGCCTTGGCAGAGGTATGAACTCTCAGGACCCTTGTACTGAATCAGTGAGTCAGTACAAGCCAAAAGGTAATTTCTTAAAAAAAAAAAAAAAAAAAAAAAAAAAAGGTGTTTTTGGTAAACTTTCCCACTATAAAACTAAATTTATTCAGTCAGTGGGGCTGCAAATGACCAATATAGTCAGTAAACCCCCAGTAAGTCAAGAGAAATCTGTAGGTTTATACTCAATCAGTGAGTAAAGCAGCTGAAGAACATGACCACATGGCTCCAAATATTTGATAAGATTTTATTTCTCTAGTGAATTCATATGTTGTTATTCTGCACAGCAGCATACAGGAAATTGTGGTAAAATATAAATAACAAAGTTCAACAGTGTTTCTTTTTCTCTTATTCATTTAATCAAAAACCTTTGTTAAAAATGGCAAATTGTCAACCTGTTTCAATATCCACTCTCATGTACACTCTCAAGAATGTAACAATGAACAACTAACCTTTAAAAAGTATGGGTTTAATCATTATTTACAGACAATCACCATTTGGTGAACAATGCTTATAGCTTCTTGGAAATTCTCTTCCATAATGTTAAATGCAACAAAATGAAAATACAATTATGTTATACAAAGATCAAAAATACTATCAAAACCCTTATTATAAATGGTGGCAGCACTATATCAATAAACTGTTGTTGACATTTTACATGTAAGTACAAAATCCTGTTGAGGTAGCACCCTCTGAAGTCACTTGTAATGTTAAAATACTGAATAAACATCACTTTATATATAATACAGCAAATCTCTCTCTTCTTTCTTCAATGCAATTGTATTCCTTTGGTAAACAAAACTGTCAGAAATGTGCAGTCCTGCAAGTGACTCTCTCAATCATACATTCACAACATTTTTGCATCTTTTTTTGAATTCTTCAGAAAAGAAATAATGGGATATAATATGTCATGTGTTAACATTCATTTGCTCATTTTCCCCCTGGAGGGAAAGATCAATGGGATTTGCTCTCTGCAGAGTAGAAATGCCCATGGCAGATACATTGTCAGGGGAAAAAAAAAACAAAACAAAAAAACACAGAAAAGATCAAAGAGAGAAAGAAAAGACCCTACAGAGAAAAGAAATCCAGTGTGTCGCCCTTATTTGGGAATGTAAACAAAACAAAACAAACAAACAAAAAAAAAGAGTAGGCTACTATCTCTCTTTTGACTGCTTGGAGAGTCAGATGATAACTTTGTCATCACATAGGACTGGAAAAGAGGTCTGGCTTGGCAACAATTGATGTTCCCCAGAGACTATAAGCCCTAAACAGAGGCTACATTGTCTTTTTTTTTTTTTTTTNTTTTTTTTTTTTTTTCTTCCTGCCTCACAGATTGAATGTCAACTATTTCAGCAAGTAGGAAAATATGTTGTGGAGTTTTTAGGCAGGCAGATGGGACCAGAGTTTCTCCTCCAGTAAGACGCACACCAGTTCTCATTAATGACACATTCTTGAGCTTCTTTAATGGCAAACATAACTTTGGTTTACTAAGACAAGAAAGAAAAAACGAGTGAGCTTAGCTCACCATACAAAAATACTTGGTAAAAATATGACATTCATACCCTTTGCCAATGTCAGTGTGTTTCCCCACTTGACCAAAATACTTTTTTCGCATTTATTCACACTTTGTAATTATTGATACATATAGGTGTATTTATACGCACACGCTCAAATGACTACGAACTAAAAAGGAAAAACATAAATCCAATGTATAAAGCATAAAATTATTCTATGTTGATAAAGGAACTATAAAAATATAATAGATTCTTGAAGGGAAAAAAAGATAAAATTTATGAAACTTGGATAAAGGCTAGAACCGAAATCAAAACAGTCATCTGAAAATTGTTCAGTGCAATTCAAGTGACTTTATAGTCTTGTCTGTTTAGAATATTTTCATCCTCTTACCACCCACAGCCCTCCCTCCCTTTAATGGTCGCTGGCTTGGCTGGTCTTTTGACAGTGGACAGTATTTTATTGTATGGGCATTGTCCCCGTTGGCACTGCAAAGGGGACAGGTATAAGCCCGCAGAATCGGGCACACCACCCTGCCGTCCGGAGTCTTCAGGACGTGAGAGCCGTACANTATAAGCCCGCAGAATCGGGCACACCACCCTGCCGTCCGGAGTCTTCAGGACGTGAGAGCCGTACACCTCCTCGGGCGCTCCGTTATTTCGGCAGAAGACGCATATTTTGGGCTCCTGCTTGCTCCTGGAAGCTGGTTTGCGCATCTTCCTCTCCACGCCGAACAGATCGAATCCCGCGAAGCTCCCACCTAAGCCCACGTCCCTCTCCGGCAGCTGGACGCCGAGCTGGTTCTGGAAGGGGCTCAATATGGAGAAACGTTCTTTCAAGTCCAGGATGGAGGCCGGTGGGGGGCTCCCGGACGGGCAGCAGCAGCAGTCCAGGGGTCCGCTCTCTCCGCCGCCCGCTATTACGCATGGGCACGCAGGAGAATCATCCAAGCCCAGGGTCGCTTTCAGGGACTCGGTGATGGAATTGGGATTCTGGGGCATGCTGAGTTTGTTGTTCTTCGTAACCAACGTCGTCAGCCCGAGATAGTCGTTCCAGAAATTAAAAGTGTAGTCATACGGGCTGCGCGCATTCAAATAGTTGTGGTTGAGAAAATCCATGGCCACTTCTGGTTGCTCTGTTGTCGCGAAAAGTGGAAACAACCAGTGTAATCCGCAAAGTCTTTGTAGCCAGAGTTGGTTTCCAGGACTGGTTCATGTACAGCGGTGTGGTCTCCAGTGTGCCTGTTAACGTTTAAGCGCCCTGCCAACAGGCTTTCTGGTTATAAGGACCAGGAGGGCGGGGCGCTCCCCCCTCCTCTCTCAAAACCAAGTTTCTGATCAGGTTGAAAGAAGGCTCCCTTTCTTCAAAGCCACATTTAGACACACTGGGCTCCTTGCATCAATCACCCTTCTACTGTCTGGGTATTCGGGCATTTCTTATTTAAAAATTTAATAATATTTAATCGATTTCAGCAAGAGCGCATAAAAATAATCTCCCACACATGCCTAAAATGTTTAATTACATTATTTAAGCCTGAGTATTAATCAATTACACTAAAATAGCATGGCTCTTTGTCTCCCTCCCATACTAAAACATTACAATTCTGCATGTTTTGTGAATCAATATTGTTAATCACCGTGCCTGGAGACCATCAGCGCCAACTCAAGCGCGTTCTCACACTTTTTAACCCATAGTGTGCCAAACAATGAGGCCCTTTGTTCCGCAACAGCCTCAGCATCCAGCCTCTTACTGTCCTGGGAGAATGGGAGAACTGATCTGTGCTGATGAATCCTATTATGTTAAAATCAAATAAATAGCAAACCCCACGCCTTGATGTTTTCATGGTTTCCCCATGCTGAATGGCTCCATTTACTAAATTTCAAGGCATTGTAATAATCCCATGTTGCTTTATTTATCTATTTATCTATTTATTTATTTATTTATTTATTTATTTATTTATTTAACCATACATGAATAAATTTAGATTCTGTATTTTTAGTAGTGTTCCTGCTGACATTTGGCACTGGATTACAATATTTCTGAATTGCATTATTCTGCAATCTGAATGCCATTTGTTTGATACAGGTATATGTTGTACACACTGAAAATGTAGCTGTAAATATATAGTACTTTAACCCATTATCAAATAGATCACTGTGGAGGAAATGCAAACAAATCCTCTGATAATATGTAAAACACATGTGTTGCTGTCCAGTTTTGAAGGTCCAGCAATGTTAACCTCATGTGAAATTTGGAGAAAACACCACATCTCCAGACTAGTAAATCACGATGTAAACACATAATGCAGTGGAAGCAAAGTCTTACAACAGGGGGCAGCACAGTGCAATGACGGGTCAGGCCTTTAAAAACCCCTCTCAAAGCCTTCCCTCTGAATAAATACGAGTGCCAAGCAAAACCTAATCATGGCCAATTTCTGGAAGATGAAAGTCCACTCCTGCACCTATGCAGATCCAGTAGCCAGATGTTCTTAGTATATTTTGACTATTTTTTCAGCAACAACAACAGTTTGAATAGATTTGGTCAGGGAAATGTGGACTTAAAGACAAAGTCATTACAATGAAGGTTTGTTTCAGAGATCTCTGAACTAACACACCAACAGCTGATTTTCACTCTGGAGTTCATTTGGATACCATAGTGGTCCAAGAAGAAATGATTAATGTCAAACTATATAACAATCAGGAAGGAGAAAGACAGATATTACAGATAAAAGCAGCATTACAGGAAACAGGCTTCATTCATGAAGGAAAAAGATAACTCAAAAGTTTCAAAATTTCTTCAGAATTTAGTATGAGACTGAAAAGTGAAAGTATTTAGTCTCACATTTGTAGTTTTCATAAATAAAAAAACTCAAGGTTGAGGCTGGATCATTGCACATAAACAACCTTTATGAAGTATGCACTTTCAGTTATGGAAATGCACATTGTTTGGTATACTCCACAAAAACTAGGGAGAATAAAGGGGAAAAAAAACTTTTAAGTAGTTATTCTAACAAGTGTGAACATTTGAGTGTCATAAATCCCATTCATTGATTTGGTTGTGCAGTGATGAATTAGTTAAAAAAAAAAAAAAAAAAAAAAAAAAAAAAGGAATGCTGCTATTTTCCAACCTGTTTTGGCATTATCAGCCAGTTTATGTCATGATGAAAGGTACAATCTGTGACCCAAATATTAAAATAAAATAACTAAATCAACTTATTGTTATTCTAATTTTGTTAAAGTTTTGATTACATCACTAAAGAGACCCATAACTTTCATTAGAGTCAATTAACAAACAGAACAAATGCTTATTTTTCACAATCAAGACAGATTCTTCAGTTATTATCTGTAATTTAACTCAAATTTGTAGACATTTGGTCAAAAAAAGAAAAACAAATTGAAGGACTGTGACTTTAACAGTTACAGACACATACGGCAGCCTTGCTTTACACCCCTGTTGTGTACCTGATGGTACGACATGTCTGGGTGTTCTCAGGTTTCTGCCTGGGAGAGTCCTGTTAATATTAACAAATGTTGATCAAACTGTTTTAAACCACAGGACTAACCTTTCTTCTTCTTCTTCTTCTCTGTCTGTTTACATGTGCACAAAAGGGAGTCTCATTCTGTGTGGAGTGATATGTATAATACATTACCTCCAGGATGTGACATTTGTAAAACAATTTGTTTTAATTATGTAAGGACCTGTTACGCTGTCAGTATGTGTATTAATGTACAATATGTCTCTGCGCTAAAGCTGTCACCACAAACCCTGATCTAGATTCTTTTTTCACGAGGTAAAACCCAGAGGGAGTATGAGGCGACCTCTCTGCTCGCTGGCCTCTGATCCTGTGATGAAGTGGGTAGCTCAGGAATGTGGAAGCAGCCCTCTTGAAACAACGATAGCACGAGTAACTGGTGTTCTAATTAAAACTTCCAGGGGGAGGCTGCAGGAACTCATCAACTTGGAAGGTTCACATCTATTTTTAAGGGATCTAATAAGAATGCGCTACCTTAGAGGACAGAGTGATAAAAGCAGAACAAAAGCACGGTTCATTGAGCCGCAGTGTTTTAGAGGCCATTTCTCTCTGTTCTGTGTGCTCAGCAGGTTCGTTTGAAATGGTATCGACTGCTCATTGGATTTTCAATGTGGTGTTCCCATTCGCTGGCTGCAAAATATGAATTTTATGATGAAGCATTAATAATGTATGTGATCGCCAATTCCTTCTTTGTTTTTTTTTTTTTTTTTTTTNTTTTTTTTTTTTTTTTTTGTTTTTTTTTTTGCAAGCCTGGGCAGATTGTGTGAGCAGATTCCTGTGTTAGTGCAGTATAACTGAAATATTCATGGCCATATTATTGCTTAATTTTGTTGTGACTAAGAGGGATTAATACTCATCCATTAACTAAAGCTAATTCTGTGGCTGCTTCAAGGGAGCATGGGTGTATTGGGCAAGGAAGTGAGATTAGCAGTGGAATGATGCATAACATCAGCAGGGAGGCTCTGGCTGTAAATCGATTAGGGAATCACGATGACTAAGTGATTGTTGTGTAAGTGTTTTTTGCTTGACAAGGAAAAGTCTTTGCTGACAGAGGAAACACTTTATTTTTTAATCATCGTATCCTATCGCTTATCTGTGAGCACATGGCTCTCATTAGAAGTAGTCACTTTACATATATTATGCAATGCAAATCAATTCACATGTGCCTTTTGCTGAATTTGGGAGTATGATAATGTATGATTTATGCTATCCAGTGGTGCTAATCTTCCACTGGAACTCAGGCTGCATTATAATTTATAATCATCAGCACAATCTGTGGTATGATCCACATTCTGTACTTCGGCTGCTTGTCAAACAGAAAAGGATTTGCTGCTTGATATGATAAATAAATTATTGAAGGGATTTTTGGAACAGATGAAGTGAAGAATGTGGACCTTTTCCCCCACAGCAACTTTCTGTACTGATGCAGTAGCAATATTTTAAACCTGCAATATATATATTTTTTATATTTACATTGAATCAAATGGCTCTGCGTAATATGAAAAGGTCACTCGTGGCGCTGAATCCTCAGGAAATTATCACCAAACTCTGCAACTCTACTGAAATTTTCATATATTTATACTCATTGTATTGATTTAGTGTCCAAATACACCTCTCCATATTTCTCACAAATCCCTGATTTAATACTGTATAGGCAGCTGTTTCTAGCAAACAAACTGATGAGCAGCCCTACATTACTCGTTCAGCCCGAAATGACTGAGGCAAACTAAATTAGTGACAAGTGAAGAGATATGAGCATCTATCAAGATAAAGAGCCAAATATTTTTCCTCAGGAGTTGGTGAAGACCAAAACAGAGCTAACAGTTGACTGAATACTGGATTCCAGTGTAATATTAATGTTGCTCTCAATTTGCTGGCACTTATTTTCCAACACATTAGCCTGAACATAATCCAGTGGTATGCCAGGACTGTGTCAACTTCTTTTGGATTTTTTCCTGTCACCTAGTGGCCAGAATTGATTAATGCAGTTTTAAGTGCATCATTTGAGCATAGTTTTGAATCATTTATATTATGTAACCTTTTAATGAAGAAAGTGATATTTATTGGAAACTAAACCCATCAGTCCTCGTCAATACATGATACTGTTTTGCTGCTTCAGTCTTAATTAGGGAGAACCAGTCACTAATGCCAGCTGTAGTTACAGTATCTACTGTAAACGGCTAGAGATTGCTGTATAACCTATAGTGAGTCAGTTCTTTTTTTTTTTTTTTTTTTNTTTTTTTTTTTTTTTTTTATTCTGTTAAAATGTAGGCAAATTCAATGTTCCACTATCCTTCCTAATTACCATAAGAACATCTTGTGTGACCTACTGGGTATCTTCTGTTCTCTAGTGCTCACTCACTATACGCTATGAGACAGCTGTGGCCTTGGAGGGGTGGATACAGGGGGAAGGATTACAGAAAGCACACACACACTACATAGACACACTCACACACACACAGTTTCTGTCTATTCCTACACTTTGCTAAATGGAGCTGCAGTAGATATTTCATTTTAATGCTTTGCTCAAAGATATCTTAGAAGAGGATCCTGCCTCCAACTACATGATTTAAGTTGATAATCCAGGCTCTTTCTAACCACAAGGCCTCAGTAATACTCCCGCTGTATTAACCCCCCCCCCCNCCCCCCCCCCCCTCCCCACTCCAACCCCAATCTCCATGTTTACAGAGCTACGTATTGATCACTGTAACAATACATAATGGGTTTGCAGGAATTGCTGAAAAATCCATTTGGCTTTATCGATTGCTGTAATGAAGATGAATGCTGAATCACTCAGTATGAAAATGGCTCATGTGCATTCACGACTTATACGTTTCATACCATTTCTTTTGTTTGCAGCAGAAAGACTGCTCTCTTTCTTTCTTTTGGAGCTTCAGACCCAGAAATTACCATGTGTTTTCATTCACATCCATTAGAGTGGTGTTTGTGATTATGCAAATTAGAAAACATGCAGGAAATTTAATCAGAGCGCAAATTTGATTTCACATGAAATATTGCTCGAGGGTGGGGGGTTTGATCGCATAATATTGAACAACCAAATTATGTTCAGTATTTGTTTTTGCAGGGGCCTTCACTCGGACACACCACAGCTTTATAGGCTTAAGGTTTGCTTGGGTTGGGAAGCTTCGAGTTAACAGTGCTGCATAGGGTTTGATTATTCTTTCTTCTCCCCAGAGACGCAGAATAGAAACTACAGTTAATGGGAAGCATTTCCATATCAGCTGCAAAACACAGCAGCTTGTGTTTATGCATTTTTATTATTGTTGCGTCCCCTTGAACCAAATATCTAAGTGCTTGGTTTTCTTTTGTTCCCCAGATGAACAGCAAGGAAATGGGCTCTTTATAATTGCAGAGGACGTCTTTGTGCCTTTGTGTGTCACAGCAGATAAGTGATGATTAAAGTGAGTATTATTCCAGAAGCATGACAGAACTGAAACTAATAAAGCATGCCACTCAATGAGGGAAGTCGGTCTGTTTATCAAACTCAAAGATGTCGAACAAGCAAATGTCTTTCAGCTTTTGAAAGATATGGTTTGTTTTAGTTGTCCTGTGACCCGCTGCCTGAAGGACACACACCTGAACAGCCTTCAAACAAACAATATCCGCTACAATTACAGTGGTTTGCTGCTAGTCTTTAATAGGAAACCAAAGATTAATGCTAGCAATGGTTAGCTACTGTAACTAGCTAGAGACTGCTGTATAACCCTTTCAGTTCTCTATCTTTGAGTTTTTCTACATGTGATTCTGTTCAAATGTCCTGAAATATTGTTGTTGTCAAGACATTACCTCATTTCAAAAAGGGATAGATGTTAGAGGGATTTTTGACTCCAGTTGTTTGATTGAAATCTCTCCAAAGCTAGAAATACAAGATTATTGGAAATAGCCTTGCATCTCATGTTACTGCTAGAACCTTCCCTTAAGTAAAATTTTACTTATAATTGAGGTTTTTTTTGTTTTTTTGTTTTTTTTTTCAACTGTGGCATTACTCCACTGCTGCTGATTTGACAACTTATTTTGCTGCTGATGCATGCACCTTTAGGTTTGAACTCAAAACTTTACCAGTGTTACTGTTTGCATCCTTGGACCAAACATACATTTAGGACAAAAATTAGGCTTCATTGCTGTACTTAAACCTTAATCAGTGTGAATGTAACATCTGAGCTAATCTGTGTTTACCCTGGAGAACTGATGTTAATTCACTTTTCGGCAAATACCAGCAAGTTAAAGTATTTTTGTGCAGAGGGCAGCAACTTCAAAGCAGGTTTGTGGGGCATTTGGTCTCAACTTTAAAGGCTGCTTGTAAGTCTGCACCATGACATGAGCAGTGTAAGGCCAGCGTTCATGTCCCTGAGGCTGCAGACTGCTCAAAGTATGAAGTTGATCTGGAGGCTGAGTTTACCTTCTGTCATCTAATGAAATCAAACAGACTTTTATCAGTTTGTATGTTACTCCAAGGCTCTGGAGTTAGATTTAAAATTGTCATTTTCTGCTCAATGTACTTAACACTTGCCCTTCATCTTCCCTTAATACAATATCTGTTGTAGGTACATGTACTCTTCCTCAAAGTAGGCTTCCACTTCCTCCTTTACAACTATGCACTTGTCATAATCCTAAACCAGCTCTTCTAACCCTAGGGAGGAAAATCCCATGTTCACTTGGGTCTAATTTAAAAATTCTATCCACAGAATTTTGTATGAAATCACAATTTTAAAAGTCATTGGGGAAAAAAAGCTGCTAAGGTTTTTTGTTATGACCCACTATGGTTCTCCCCAGGATTTGCACACAATCCAGCATTCTGTACTGTTTTCTACTTCCCAGCCTGTCACTGACACAATGTTGTTGATTTCAGGATTCTTCACAAACTCCAAGTACAGACTCCTGTGTACCCATCCAGGTTCTCTATAGCCACGATTCCACAGTTGGAGAGGGGGGAAATCACAGTATATAATAGAAGTAATTCAAATACACGAAAAGAAATACCAAAAAATGTAAAGTTCTCCACAGGAGGAAATCTAACCTGCCATTGCATTGATGCTGCCGTGAGCCCAGCAGCAGCCCACAGTAATGAGGAATGTGCTGGTTGCGTGTTATGCTGGTATAGTCGACACCATTCACATTCCTCCAGTCTCAGGATTTGGGTATTTCAACAAGGTTGAGGATTTCATGAGGAGGAGGACGGAACATGGTTTTAGACAGCAGTTCTGCACATTTCTAAACAAACACAGTGAGGTATTAAGAGCAGCAGGTTCACAGTGTCACCATCTGCCAGTCAGCCTCTAAACGTCCCCCGTCATGTGCTTGATGAAGGTTACCATGGTGAATCTGAAGCAAAATCCCAGCCAGGCAGTGCAATGTACTTTGACAGCCTCATGACAAAACAGTAGGGATAAAGGTAATGTAGGATAGGACATGAATGGGCATGACAAGACATGAACAAAGCTTAATACTGATCACAACCAAGTTGCCAGGCTCAACTCACTCAGACTGACAGACTGCTACTTTTGAACCATTATATTATCTTGACACGAATGAACTTAATGAGCTGGGCCTTCCAGGAAGACTGTTCTGTTTGATTGTCTATAAATTATAGCATCTTTGGCTTCACTGCTGTTGGTCTGTAGCTTAATAGTATAAAAGCACAAACATTGCCTGGGAGGCAAACCTGAGGGTTAAAACCCTTGTTTATATTACCTTAATAGACAAAGACTCAACTCCAGAGTAGGCTGAGATGAATAGCATTTTAAAGTTTTACTAGCTTGAAGCAGCACATGGCCATGGCTGTAGCTAAGATTTCAGAGCTACAGAGGTTATGAGTCCAAGACCAAAACACCTTCTTCACACAACCAGGAATCAAATTCAAGTGGAGGAAAATTTATTTTGCCCTAAAAATTTGGAAAATTTAAAGCCAATTAAAGTTAGCATTGATATCTACAACATCATGTAGCTGTTTTAAACATCATGTACCTGTTTTAAACTATCGAAAAACATTTTCAATAGTTTTATTTATTTTTAAATTGTGACAGACACACCACCCATATCTACAATGTCAAATGGGATAATCAAGACCAAAGAGAATTGGTGCCAGGTTTACTAGTTAGTTTGCCTAGCAAAACTAGCAAGCTTGTAATGGTTGTGTAGCAGAATGTAAGACTTTGTCAAAAATTAGTTTAGCCAAAAGATGACTTACTTCACTCCAAAGCTGTGTTTCCTTACCACAGGCTGGTAACACTGTGGCTTATCACTGAAAAAAAGTGTCTGATGAAGACATGACAAGACATGAAGACATCCAGAAGACACTTTCAAATTGTAGCCTCAGCCATGTTGAACCAGAGAGGCACCAAACAACTGATTGTCACAGTCGCACATCCTGTTAAAAAGCCTTGAAAAGATAATCTATCTTAGCAAGACACCAGTTTTCAGGAAATTCCTGAAATATCCAGAATCTAATTCAGTATCATTCAGAAGACACAGTTATTGATAGTGACATACTGGATTCATTATCACTGAGGATAAACATGCCTCTGATCATAAGTTCAGTCAGGTGACTTGGAAAATTACAAACACGCTCCATAAATGCAACTGTTAGACTATTAATAAAACTATCTTTATGAAGCCTACCTTGAAGTTATAATGATGGATATAGTTTGATCCTTGACAGACATAAATACAATAAATGTGGTATTGATGCTTCCTTCATCTGCACCAAAGTTATTCATTTGTGAATTCACTGGCTCTGATAACAAAAACCCTATCAGCTCCACTGTGATACTGCAAACAGAGCCTGATCCTAATTGACTGCCTGCCATCCTCCTCCATCTGCAGGAATAGAAAGTCATATTTAATACGTTGATTAAAGTCTAATCCCTCCATGTGAGTCGGAGATGAAAGTAATTTTCATGTAATGGAGACTATTAATATTTAGATATAGAAAGGAAACCAGATCCCAGATTTGCAATCAGCTGGAGGATGGTAAATGATAGCTTAGGCTGCCAGTGAACCGGAAACCAAATCCTGCAATTCAAATAAGGTTGATGTTTTTCCAATTAATATTTTTTCTTTCATCTCAAACATAAATGTGATTTCCCCCATTCCCTAAGTTTTTAAGAAATTAGATCAATCACTATTGATCTAAAGCAGTGATGGGGGGTGACCAAGTACATTGACCTAAGTACAATTAACAGATACTTGTACTTTACTAGGTACTACTAACGTCTTAGAATAAAACTTGTTTATATAAAAATCTGTTTTAACATGCTCAGAAAGTGAAAATATCACAATCTGATTTGTTTTCATCTCAGCCACCTGTGACAAACACACTCGATTGTTTTCCAGGAACTTTGACATCCACTTCAGGGAAGCCTCAGATCCTCCACATGTTGTGGACGGTGAATTGTTTTGTTTTCGTTTCTCCTGATTGGTTGGCACAGCGTGAATCGTGGCACATGTTCACCTACAAACACTTCAGATTCAATCGAAATGACTCATTCACTGAAATGACAGCTTGCTACTGATCCATCAGTGTGATATCTGTATGATTAGCATCATTAACTGCCTTCATGATTGTGTTCCCTTCCTCATTAACGTCAACAACATCATTAGTGCACTCATAAGCCAGGTGATTCATTTGTGTGCTTGTGTGTCTCTGTGTGTGTGCATTTTGTGAGAGTCGTGTTGGGTGGAGGCGTATGACTCATGCTATGGTCATGTGAGAGTACATGAATGCATATCTGGTGTGTGCGTATGTGTTGGGGGTNGGTTGGGGGCGTAATAGCAGTGTCGTGCAACAGCAACTGATTTCCATGACTTGAAATCCAAATAGAAACAAGCACAAGTGTTAAAATTGTTTGACATTAACATTTATTTTTTGTCAGTATATACATTAAAAAAAACAAACAAAAAAAAAAACAGATAAGGTATATCACTGCATGTACCAGGATCATATCATTTAACTCAAGAAAATATTTTAATTGGTTCTATTTATTTATTGATGATTTTGCTCAGAAACAAGATAAATGCTCTCACTCATTACTGATTTTCACCACTTTATGCTTGATGAGTTTAATTTTGTAATCTGTGCACAACAAATGGCAACAAGGCTTTTTTTTAAACTTTTACTTTCACTTTCAATACTGAAGTACATTTATGATCAAAATAATACTTTTTTGATGCTTAGAGAGACCTCATTAAAAACATTATTTTGCTGTGCATTAGAAAAGACTTAAATAAAACTAAATTAAGAAACTACTTCTACTTAAGTCTTTTCTAATGCTCAGCAAAGTTTTTTTGTTTTTTTTTAACAAGGTATCTCTACTTTTACTACAGCTTCGAGGTACTTCATCCACCGCTGTTTAAGACCCAACACTATTTGTCATTCAGAATTCTTCTCCACTACAAAGAAGCCACATTTTCCACATGAGAGGATTTCAAAGGGCTGACCTGAGCTCCTGCCTGTCCCTGGGAACCACTTGTCCACCCGGACCAAATCCCTCAGCCTGGAAGTTCACCGTTGGGGGTTTCTTCACCCAGCAAGCCATTTCACATTTGATTAGCCTCAGAGATTATTTAAAAAAAAAAAAAAAAAAAAAAGCTTTGGCAATGACTGACTTGTTTAACTTAATTCATTGCAGTCCTAAATGATTTTTAAAGAGAAAGCACTCAGAGGACTAAAATTCTGGGTGTTGAGATATAGAATATCCCAGTGATCTTTACCAGGTCTGTCATGAAGCCGATAATGTGGCAGCCCCTGCAGTTGCGGGGAATCAGAAAGGTGGACTGCAGGGAGCTGCAAACTGATGTCAAATCTAATACGTCTATGTGGGGAAATAGCAAAAATGACTTTGAGTTCAGGAGCAAAGATAACCTCTTTTTAGTGGACAGTGTACCAAATATTATCTGTGTCCAAACTCCATACTAATAGTATAATGCATACAACTGACTAAACTTCATGGTATACCATTTTTGTAACCCATACACAATAAATTAGTGTAATTTTGGCTCATCAAAATCCTGTCATTTCTAGTAAGCCTGTAAACAACAAACAATATTTGCAGTGAGTTAGTAATACTCAAAAATTGTGTCAAATGATAAGCAGAAGTTGAAGAATCTTGCATAATCCAATGCCATTTTCTTGACCATAGTACAGTGATCTGTGTATTCTGTTTTGTTTTAACATGGAAAATTTATGGAAATTCATGGAAAATTCTGAAACAAGTTGATTTGCTTTCAGCACTCAATAACAGATAAATGATTTAAGAATTCTGCATATTGGTTTGACTTTAAAATAATAAATGTATTAATGTATCAACCAACCAGTCCTTTGCAGATTCACATCTATCTAACTAAATATAGACTGAATAACTCATTAAGACAAACTATAATCAATTAGATCATGGAATCTGATAATCTTGTGCATATGGGGTATGATAAGATTTTTCTCTCTGGATAATACAAAGAATCAACTTAAAAAGTCTCAAGTTCTTTAGGCTTTCTTTCATTCCAGTTTTTGCATCGTAATCTCTTACAGTTCATGAATGCCTGGTATATACAGCCAAACTAACAAGCTACAAAGAGCCGCAGTGTGTTTTTATTGTGCTACTAGTCACTGATATCCTGATTCATAACATAAAATCAAAGCTTGTTCAGATGGAAATTTGGAATCAAAACAGGCATTGCACTGGATATTCCCAGCACATTTTCCAATTAGATCCTCTAGGAGTTTAATAAGCGCAATCAGTGTGAAAAATGAATTCTGCCTCTTGGTGCTTCGAGCTGTGTTGTCAGGACTGTAACTCGCTCTGCGGGTTACTTTTACCTTCAGTAAAGCGCCGAAGCATTCCTTTTGTAACCATTTTAGTGGCTAATGCCTTCTGGTCAAGAGGTGGTCTCTGAATGGACTAATTCTGCAGGATTAACCCTCTGTGGTGGTGATCCAGCCAGCCAAACAAATGTGACCTTATGGTGCCAAATCTGTGCACGTAAAACTATACATTGACTCCATGGGGATGGAGGGGGGGAGTTCAGTCAAGGGATTAGTGAAAAACAAGTATTGAGGCATACCCCACCCTTTTCAGGTCCTTTTCCTGACTTGTTTAAGAAAAATCACATTACAGAAGGGCTGCTGACACAACAAGTGAAATACCAGCGGAATGAGAAAAGAGGAAACTCAAAGCAGAGCTCACCAAGTCTATAGACATGAGAGCTGAGCAAACTCATAACGTGCTCGGTTTGCATTCACGGTGCTGGAGGATGTGTTTTCAGTCTCCAAGGGTCTGAGAGAGCGCTGGCAGATAAAAACCCTGGAGAGGTGAACATGCAAGGCCTGACTTATATGAAACACAGGCTTCACGTGTGTTACGTGACCTTTTGTTCCCAACCAGGATCAGTTCTGCAGGAGTGCACATCCACATAAACAGCAGGGGGGATATGTTCTACTGGCTTTAGTAGGAAATTTTTTAAAAAAGAAGAAAAAAACAAGTTTTTCTGTTGAAGATGATGCAAATTTTCAATAAACTCTAGAAATGAGAGTAAATCTTAAAACAAGACAAAATTGTTTATTCTAGATATTTTTTCTTCCACTTTTTACATGAACCGTTTTTGATTATGGCCTTCATGCTTGCTCAGTAAACGAGTAGCATAAAAAAATGGCTAAATACTTTTCCAAGCGGGCAGATGTGTAGAGATTTTTACAAGCAGAAATTTGTAGTCCTGTTTTCAGACTTTAATTCAAAAATGAGCTGAATTAAAGACAAATAATTGAGTTTCAAACTCCTTTAATTTGAATTTCTACAGTTTTATTTGTAAAGCTAAAAATCTTGAATAAATCTCTTTATTACTCATTTTCAGGTCAGATGGTATTTTGTTGTGGCTACATTTTTATTCTGTTTTCAAGAAATCTTTCTAAAGTAATTTTTGCTTAACCCACAGTCAACTTTTTTACTTTATACTTGAAGATTTCACTAGATTACAGAATATTTTGCATGTTTTGAGAGTACAAAATTTGTCTGAAACAGCTTTAACACACATTTTATGCATTTACCTCCTGTCTGTTTTCCAAAGATCAGCACAAGCAAAGACAGAATACAAAATCTTCTGGAACCAGGACTGAGCTTTCCTTTCTTTTCCATGATCAATGTTATCAAGATGCCATGTTAGATTACTCCTCTTTTCCAAATTGGGTCCCAGTTCAAGCAAGAGCTATCTCTCCATGTCGAGTGGTCTTGACAGAAGCAATTTCCTCATTCTAATTGAAAGATTTCTTCATTTGTACAATCTACTAAATACCAGAAAGGCCATGCAGTAGTGCCAGCTGTGTCCCAGTATTCCCAGAAATATGCCAGTGTGTTTGTGCTCATGCTGAATTACTAGAAAGCTTTTCTGGAAAATTATTGAAAATATCACTAAAATATGCTTGTACAAAATGACCGCTGGTTAGAAAGTAAAGCTGATGATAATATATAAATAACATTGCCATAATGCCATATTATGTTAATAGTTTCAATATATATTATGAGTTTGTGCTTGTTCTACCGTCCAAACCAAGGCTTAATTAATGTGGTAGGGAGATTCATAGGGGTCACTGGCAAATTTTTGTCACCTGGCTCCTATGGATCTCTACCATCACAACCCAATGCTGCATTCATCATTGTACTTTCTTGATCATAATTAGTTCACATGATACTGTATATGAAGCTTTGTAAAAAAAAAAAAAAAAANTTTTTTTTTTTTTTTTGCACACAGTGCCCAATAAACTGCTGAAAAATCAAAATGATGTTGAAACAGCAGTTTCAGCTAAAATTAGATGGAAAAATGTGGACTTTTAACCAAAGTTTCACCCAGTTTGAATAATCTCCTGGATGTCTTTTCACCAAGAGAGATCATGAAGAAAAAATCCAGACCTCCTGCAGAGATTTCATGACTGCAGAATTTTTTTTTTTTTTTTTTGNTTTTTTTTTTTTTTTTTGAGAAATAAAAGAAAGAAAGAAATCTGACAACTGGTTTGCTAATGCTAAGCTACTATTAAGTGTTATCACATCCATCATGTGGAGGTCAAAGACCAAAATTGGTAATGTTAAAGTTATTTCTTCATCCAAGGCTGATGTCATCACCAATTTTTCTACTTGTGTTTAAAGACCGAATAACCTTCCCATTTATTTAGGCGACCTTCATCCATCAGAAGGGTGGCTGATGAACGTGATGAAACCAACCAACCAACAATGTAATACTGTAGAAGAAAAAACATTATAGTAGTGTCCTTTTGAAATATTACATATCCCTTTGGTAAAACGTTTCTCTTATTTTTCCAACACATTTAATGCCGTGGAGTGTTTTAAAGTGAATGGAACCTTTCACAGTAAATAACTTGAGTAACTACATCCTTTCTTTACATTGTCATAATGCTCTTTAATAGAAAAAAAATGCCTCAGTGTGATGCAGTCTGTTTGTCCCATCTGTTATTTATGCCTGGAATGAAAAGCAGGTGGTCAACCATTAACGTGCCCCAGCTTTGGACCACCATACATCTCAGCCCACTCATTCTCCACACGGCGATCAAAAGCAACTTGGCTGCTAAATATACGAGCTCATACATATGCATGACACGGCTAAACAGTCTCTGCTGACACCCATTAGTCGTACAGTCACACTGAAGAGGCCTATTTGGAGAATTTGCATGCAGACATTAGCAGATTAATCACGAGTGACAGTCGAGGGAAAGCTGCGGTCAGAAACCACACGGGAGCCAAGCTGGACTCTGACCTACATGTACCTGCTAGATTGCTGGCCTGGTTACTTTAAGAGCTTCAAATGATTAAAATGACCCAGTTTTCTCCAACTGAGTGACGACTGGGAAAAAAGAAAGTCGATTTTCAAAAAAAGCAAATCACATTGTTATTACAGTGTGAAAACGACTGAAGTACAGGTTCCACTTTCTGCCCCTGAGATTTGAAGTTGTCTCTCTCTCTGCAGGCAATGTTTTACAGATAGGAATGTTTTGTCATGCAGAAAAAAAAAACAAAAAAAAACAAAAAACAAAAAAAACATGTCTTTGTATTTGCTGCAATGCTTTCTCTGTTTTTGAGAGTTTAGGAACACATCATGTTTCTGGCTTAACTTCATGGCATTTATGAAAATTCTACTTAAGTCTGTAAGAAGTGACAAAAAAAAAAAATAATAATAATCCTTAGCTGTCTTTTACTTCATTGTTTTGGAGAAACCATGCAGGAGAAATCAGAGTATTTGAAGCACAAATCACAATTGTGTTGGTGTCATGCGACAAATCTGTGAGGCAATCTTGAATTCTTCAGATGTTGACAAAATAGGATTCAGAGCTTTTATTGTAGCTCACAAACATCTGTTGGAGGTGGCGCTGCTCTGGAGGCAACATAACCTCATTGGTTGAATTAAATTTCAGTGGGTGGGGCAAAAGAAAAAACAGTGTTATGGAGTGGAAGTCAGTGCACTGGAAAATTAGACTGGGAGAGAGTAAACTCTAAAAATAGAACTAAAACTATACCGTACATGATGGTGATCTCTTTTGTTATGGATTCATGATAATAACATCCATTTTACAAGCAGCTCAGCAGGTTTGCTAAATCACTACAGTTTGAATATTTTATACAATTATCCATGTGGCTCACATTCCATCAGCTGCTTCACAATAAAAGTCTTTGACTGGTTTGTTATTAGAAAGTTTTTAATGTGAAACAGTAAAAGGAAGTGTTTTGTTTGCTTTGGAATTAGTCTAACATGAGACCTAATCATATTAGCTTTCTTCTCTGTCATCTTTTGAATTTAACATCATTGACTTCCACTCTCTGTCCATTGGGAATTACCTTCAAGAAACATTTATATGCCTAAAACTTCAGCTCTAATGACCCTTTTTACTATATGCCATGATTTAAGGCCTCTTAACCTAATAACTGTCTTTAGATTTGTGATCCATGTGAGTCATTCTAGCTTTTTTGTGAGTCACAATCCACAAACAAGGTGGGAAGATGTGGAATTATGAAAAACAAACAAACAAACACCTTATTTATATGAAATTTTAACAAGTTTTATTTTATGTTACACAGGCAAAAGTTTACTTTTGATCCACAATTTAACACTTTGCATCTGCCTCTCTTAACTAGCATCACATTCTAATTTGTAGACTGCGCTTTTCAACACTATCACATGATGTAAGTAAATAAAAAATGTACCTGTAACTTAGCACATAAAACAGAATGGAATAATCTGCTAATAAAATGAGCATATTAGCTTCTACAATATAAACAGAACATATAGAACATAACAGCATCAGTGTAGGTAATTTTGCAAATGCTCTTCCTGCTTCCATTCTCACTGCACAAAACATCGACATAAAAATATAGTGTATATATATATATATATATATATATATATATACTGTATGTGCACTGTATATTGAACCACTAATATAACCAGGAAAGTCATTTTTCTAGGCTTATACATTAATAATGTATAACAGAGCAGGAGTGTGCACGAGTGTGTGCGCTTACTGTACATAAACACGGTCGGTATTACAGATTGTGTATGTGTGCCAGCCTGTGAGCAGAATACGCGACATCATTCATATCTGCTGCTGTCAGTGAAAATAATATATCAGTGCCTATTTACAGTACAGATGGACTCTGGCTCCAGTGTCCAATTTACCTGTTGCTGTGAGAGTCCCCGAGTGACTGGAGCTAAAATTAGACACAGCGTGGGTATCAATCATGCATCTGTCAGAGAGAGGTGGTGGGGGTGGGGGGTGTAATACCNTGGGGGGAGCAGTGAGAGATGGAAAGAGAGTGATGAAGACTGTGCTGCAGTGTTAGCTGTTACTATGATTGAGGCCACATACTGGATTCTGATGCTGGACTGTATAAAGCTGTAGTTTATATATAGTGCTGTCTGTCATAGTGCCACTTATTAAAGAACCAGTTTACAGGTATAATATCATCCTGATATCATTAATTGTATTATCATTATATTATTATTTCAGACATTGTCATTCTCTTGTAAAACTCTCCAAGTAATTTATTTGATTTCTTTCTCTTTTCGAAAAGTGATATGTAGGCCCAACCCTGTTGCATTTTTTTCTCACTAAAATGCTTTCTCAGTTATCTTCCTTATAAAACATAATGCTGATAGATTAGCGACATATAGATTTATATGCCTGTTTGTTTGTTTGTTTAAGGGCTATTTTGAAAAGAAATCTACGCTGCAGCACTGCTGTGCAAACTGAGTGAAAACAGAAAACTTTAGGACTGCCTCTTTAGTGCATTCATACTGAATGTATCTGCAAAAATGTTCACTCTCAACATTTTTTCATCTTATGGCTTGGTTAAGTTTAGGAAAGGTGGTAGTTGTGATGAAAAACTGAACACTTACTTCTGGTAAAGTTTTTGCTGTGAACATCAGCCTCATTTAAGTACAAAATCCCCATGATTTAAAGAAAGTTTTATAAAATATTTTGAGAAACTAAATCCTTTTTTTGGATTCACTGATTTAAATGAACATATTCCAGTCCTGGTTCTTCATTTGAAAGCTCATATTGTACTTGGCAGCTTTTCTACTTATAGCACCATTTTTCTGCATATGTGTTAGTTTGGCCAATCATTTTGGCAAAGTAATTTAAGCACTGAATACACTGAATGATTAGTAACAATCATCTTGGAAGAAAAAAAAAAAAACTGTGATATGGAAGCAAAGGTCATCATGTGAGATGGTTATTTTGTATCATTCATATGCGTCAAAATGTCTGTGAAATGGGTTAATATGCAAACCAGTTGTGCACAGTGATCTCACAGCTTATGAGTTCAGGCCCTTTTCATAGCTCATGATTCTTCTTGTCAGCTCATATATTATTTTCACATCTTTGCTTTATATTTGATTTGTTTCACTAATCAGAGTGTGATGAAAATAGCTGAAACCTCATTGAAATTGATCTGAGCCTTCATGCTGAGAAATATGAGGCCAACACTTTCTCTTAAAGCTGCATTCCTCTTATACTAACTTTGGGATGCCATTTTTTGAAAGCAGGTATTTTTGTACAGTTATTTTTTAAATGATATTTTATATGTGAATACCACCTGAGCTGGTAAAAGTGACATCAATTCATATGAATGTAATCATATGAATTAATAAAAGCTCATGATGGGGGGAGGGGGTGTCATATTCTGGAATTCCCCTTGCAAAATAAAATTCACATTGCATCCATGTGAGGTCTGTAAGGAATAAAGAAGTGTCGGTGCTGAAGGGAGACCCTGAAGGCATCAGTATTCTAGTCACCTGCTGCACAACATAAAGAGCACACTAGCAAACTGGATAAAGACACCCCAACACAACACAGTGCATAAGAAACCATTCACACCCATACACATTCACACAACCAATGACACGCACACATACATATACAGGAAAAAAAAAATCCTACTTGAAATAAGCAAAATATTGTGTAGTCTCATGAATATTTTTTAAAAAGCTGCTAGTGGGGTAAGTGATAACACCCCAACTCCATCAACAGGGATAATGGAGGGGGATAAGATTTCTCAAAACTTGCATAAAAATCTAGTCATGGCAAAACGTATGACTGTAAAACTACCAGGAGATATTTTCACTAAACTTTTTAGGCTTCATATAAGGAAGAATGTTGTGGAAGTCTTGCCATTTCTGCCAAGTCTGGAAACAATAAATGACTTCAGTAGGAGGACATTTATCAGTCATTGTTTATTTCTGGATGTGAAGAGTTCTATCAAATGTGGATCGCTTCTATTGCACTGACCTGCCCTTTTATGTTTTGTTTCAAGATACTGATACTCATAGAAAATTCCTGAAAAATGCAAATTGATTTGTAATGGAAACAGGTTCAAATAATTTCACAGCACTGACATTATTTTTTCATGTTTTACAAAAGCAAACTGTTTAGCATCAGTAACACAAAATGACTTGGTAATAATTCTTTAGATTGGGCTGATTGTTGAAATAACCAAAGCCATCCTCTTTTCTCATTACACATATTTTGGATGTTGCTATGTCAACCATCCAGTCCAGTTTTCAGGCTGTTTCTAGATTGATGTTTCGGGCTCTACCTGAAAAACAGACTCAGTACCTTAATACTAAGACAATAACATATTGGATAAGATAAAATGAGACTTAATCATCTTAAAAATGAGATCATGATGACACTCTCTGTTTTACAGGGCAATAAATTTCAGGCTCTCAGTCAAGAGCAACAGATTATTAAAGTTTGACAAAAGGTTAGCAGAAGTGACCACGTGGCTACAACTCCATCAGCAGGGCGCAATATGAGCACCATGCCCAGATTGTCAAGGTAATGGAGAAGAGGAGAGGGGAGGGGGATGAAGGAGGGATAATGNGGGGGGGGGGGTGTTAGAGAACACAGTTAAATTTCAAGATCTTTTTGAAGTCCTGAGTCAAAATTTGCTTCCCTCAAAACATGAGGGTGTTTTTGCTGGACAGCGTTGGTGATTAAATGGTATTAGAGGGGTTCCCTCCGGGGTTCCCCCTCCCCCGGGCCCTGAAATGACAAGTCAAGTCATGCTCTGAACAAACCAAAACCAAAAAAATAGGACTCTACAAAGTCCTAGATTTGTCTGATTAAGGTAATCACTCTGTTTTTCAGGTAGATTTGACCAGACATGTCTGAAGGTAGTCGACACATTAATATCCCAAAAATCTGTTATAAGAAATCAAAATGCTTTTTATCGCAAGAATGAGATCAATCTCAAGAAGTCAAAACAAGCCATTTTGACTATATTATTGAGTCCTGAAAGTCTGATTTTTGGAAAAAACAAATCTGCCATTGCAAATGAAATTATTACAACCTTAATACATTTCTTTCAGGAATGAATCTTTGAGGAAATGAGCACTAATAACTTGAAACAAAGTATAATGTGACAAATTACTTCATTAGAAACATGAAAAGACAAGCAATCCTCACAGATATTCAAGCAGCTTTGAGTTGAATTTTAAAAGTTTTGCTGCTTAAATTTGAATTCTCAGTTACAATTTTGTTGTGTTTTTTGTGGCTATAGATGTGTTGGCTAGGTTTAAGCAAATCTTTACTTAAGTCAGTTTTACTTCTTTTGAACTTGATACTGTAATCTGGGCAGGGATTTTTTTTTTTTTTTTTTTTTTTTGCAGTGTGCAGTTTGGACAGATTGTAGTGGTGGCAAGTGGTAGTTAACATTTCAAACTTTAAGCTTTCACAACTCCAATGATATATATATATTAAGAGAACAGGAGAATTAAAAAAAACCACAATAAGACCACAGGGAGACAAAGAGTTCTCCTGAATGGAAGGTAGTGTTGTGGTGAGGAGGGAGGAGCTCATAGAAGAATTTCTGAGCTGTCGAATATATGTTAGGGTGCAAAAACAGCTCACCGTCTTATCACAAGGACACTTTGTCATTGACACACACCGCAGCTAGATTTATGGTGGATGAGTCGAGAGCACGCTATTACCATTGATAATTGATGGCCTGTAGGTGTGCGTGTCCATTGGGTGCAAATGGAAAGGCATGTGTGTATATACGTGCATGTGTATATTCATGCATTCATATGGGTTTCCTGTGAGTGTGTATGTATCTGTGTGCATATGCTGGAAAAAAATCCTGTATGAAATAAACAAAATATTATGGAGCCTACTGATAATTTTAAGGATCAAACACAAACAAGATGCCAGTGAGCTCAGCAAAAGTGATGTCCCGGTAATAAGATTTCTTGAAGCTAGCATCAGATTTAGCCACAACTAAATTATCTGACCTTGATGAATAAAGTCAAGTCAAGTTTATCACACATTAATGGTTCCTGACCCAGCCCAAGCTCTGTAAGAAGACAAGGGAAAAACTCCCTCAAAAAAAAAAACTTTATCATACAAGAAAAAAAAAAAAATGGAAGAAACTTCATGAAAGGCAATTCAAAAAGAGATTCCCTCTCCTTGAAGAATTTAAGCCTGTTCAGCTTCACATGAATAATATATATTAATATATATTTAAACATTTCAAGTTAAATATGGTTGAAACTTGATTATTGGTAAATTTAATTGAGCTAATTTTGCTGTTACGATGGGATTACAGATTTTTGTCACTTTTTGCCAAGCTGCTAACAATCTTGGATTCTAAGAATCACCTTTATACTATATACAAGTAAAATGGTCACTAAAATACATGCTAACAGATTGAAACAGTTCTGCTCTCTCTTGCTATAGCACCGCTATGCACACTGAGAGAAAACAAGCTGTTGTAGGTATTCTATGTTTAAGCTTTAACACTTGTTAGCCTCATATTTTGTGGGTGTGTCTAATCAGGTGTTACTTGTCATCAACATGTTATGAAGGTGACGAACTAATGAAAAACTAAGCTTTCATGACCTGTGGGTTTGCTTTACCTGATGAATTTCTATAGGTGTCAACCTCAAATTTTGCAAATTTTACAGTGTTCAATACCTACTCATTACTATATTACACTCTAAAAATGAGGGAAAACAACTGAAAGTGTGACATGTCACCTTTAAGTGGTTAAGGTTAAAAATAATTAGATTTATATTGGAAACAGGTTGAAGTAATTTCACTGCACTGACAGATTTTTCACTTTTAATAAAATAAAAAGACTTTCTGAACTCTAACAGAAAAAAACAACCTGATAAGATTTTTTTTTTTTTAGATTGGTTTGATTCTTGAAATAATCAAAGTGATGTTATTTTTGCAACATAGATGTTTGGGATATTAATGTGTCAACCAATCTTATTAAGACAAAACAAAACCAATTACCTTGAAAAGAGTTTAATAATCTAGTGGAGATGGTGCAAATTTATTCTGCTTGGATAAGAAAAAGGAAGACTGAATCATTTTAAAACAAAATGAGACTTTCTTAGATTCCTGTTTTTGCAGTACATGTCCACGCATGTATTTTAAGCCTGTGTGTGTGTGTGTGTGTGTGAATGTGATCTGCATCTATTTGCACCTCCCCCCCCCCNCCCCAACCCAACACTCTCCTCTCCTCCTCTCTTCTCCTCACTACCAACACCCACCTCATCATCCCCTCACCTCTCTCTTGCCCCATCCCCCTCCCACCCCTGCCTGTCACTGCCATGGGCCTCTGATTGGGGGCCCTGGGCTCAGTCGCCACGGAAACTGCACCAAAGCAAACAAAGGGGTGGAACAGAGCCGAGGGAATACGGTGACACAAAGGGGCTACCGAGCACAGTGGAAGACTTCAGGAGAGACTCGCACAAAGCCGAGCAGAGCTAAATAGTGAACCTGATGTACGTGTCGCTTATGCTTCTAATTAGCAAGCCTGAAAGCTACAGTTTACTGCTTTTGCACAGTGATGTTGTGCATAAATTTGCAGATTTCAAATTAATCAGATCCCCCTTGGAATTGCTATATTAACATATGCAAATGACAACATCGGAGATGCGATTAGTGAAATTGCACAATTTTCTGTTATTTTCCAAGCAGTGTATAATGGAGTTGGTCCAAAGTCATTTCTAATTATCATCTGCTTTTCACTGCGTGTTTTGTCACTCAAGCTGCAGTGGCTGACTCTAAACCGATAAAGCTTTCATACTTTTTAATTTCCGATAAATCACCAGTAGAATATTAGCAGCTCTGGCTAAATGCACAGGGCCCATAACAATAACAACAAAACAAATCTGTTTATTACAATTGGCTAAATAAACATTAAGCTGATTATGGAAAATTAAACCACAAGCATCATAAAAATATCCATTACTGAAGCTGAGATAGATGCTTTAAGTATACAACACCCCATTAATACCAATCAATATTTCCTCAATTGCCTGATGCCTCAATTGCCTAAAACCAGACAAGGGGACATACAGGAAGTTATCGTGATAATGCAGGGAATTCCATTTTTTTTCAGCCTCTGTGTATTGTCTGGTCCACAGACACTCATTAAGAATAGCCTTGACATTAAGGACCCTCCCTCTTTCATTTTGGGACCATGATGCTGAGATCAAACGGAGTGCTATAGGTGAGGGCACTCTCAATGGCCTAAAGCTGGTCATTCATCCTTTTTTAAAGACAGGAAATCAGGCTAAATGGAGTGCCGGCTCCTCCTTCTCCCTACTAAAGAGGCTTCAGAAGCTTCAGAGTTTTTGCAGTAAAGAATTTCAAGTGGCCATGGCCCTTTGAGGGGGAGTGGAGAACCAATAAAACCCAGGATTACTCATGTCAAAGAAACACACCTGCATTTCATACATTGTCAGGGTCTTTTCCTAATCACTAACTTCAAGCACACAAATGCTGTTTTTTCCGACTCAAAACANTTTTTTTTTTTTTTTTTTCTCCTAGTGTTCCCCTGTGGTTCAGAAACCACAGGGGAAATAAAAGCCTTTTGTTTGACTTGCTGACACATATTTGACTCTTACTTTTCATCCAAGAAGTCAGCATACTTTGGTTTTCTTCTTCCCTTTGCATGCATGAACTGTCACCACTACAAATATTACCAGGGTATTAACACTGCCTATGGGCCAATAAAAGAAGATGAAAATGTAAAGAGGCAATCAAAAAATAGGATATAGGCAAAACAAAATCAGAATTGGGCATCAAGACCTGTTGTGTAAATATAGCCTTGCCTTTACTGTGTCTCATCTCTCATTTTTAGAGGAGGACATTGGGTGAGTAAAGTAAACCAGATGTCTTTGGTTGTTTTTGTTGGTCTTTTTTATTTTAAAGGGTAAAAAAGACAACCTTATGTTAAGTCAAAACATAAGCTGTGATTATTCACAGCATTTATTTTGCTTCCCGTTTTCAATTCCCTCATGTCTTATATTCAGAGGGGTTATCTAAATGCTAATGTCTCAGTGTATCAAACTGAAGGCACCGTCTGCTCCGCAAACAGAAATCCCCTTTTGTTATTGCAAAGGGGGGAAAAAATAAAAGAAGCGTGAGTTTTATTGAAGGGTTTAGAACATAAAATAGATGTCTCCCTCAGTCGCATGTCCCATTTCCAGAATGTGCAGTGGAATTAGCACAAAGGACATGTCATTTAGATTTCCGATGGGGTAAGTCTGGTCCTTGCACTCTTGCACACCATGTTGAAATGTTCAATTTGTGTCATGAGCTTTCTAGTATCCCCATGCTGCTTTGGATTAGCCTTCACAGATAGCATTGTATCCTCTATCGCAAGGACAGCTGAGATGTGGGAAATAGGGTGAGGGAGTGTGTGTGTGTGTGTGTGTGTGTGTGTGGGTGGGGGCGGTGGGGGTGTATTTACAGTGTTTTTAAATGTTACACAGATTTATTGGACATGTCTCCTTTCCTTTCCTCCAATTCCCTTTGTTCCATCTCCTTTGTCTATGCTTTCCTTTCCTTTCCTTTCCTTTCCTTTCCTTTCCTCCAGTTCCCTTTGTTCCACCTCCTTTACCTGCAACCTCCTCTCCTCTCCTCTCCTCATGGCTCAATCAGAGGATGGCCAAGTCTGTAAATCACCTGGCTACAGATAAATACCCCTCAGGAATTTGTGGTGCTTCTGAAGTCAGCAAGGCAAGGAGTGAAAGAGCTCCTCTGTGCACCCCCTCCACTCCCATCTCCCCCACCTCGGGTTGTATAACACTCCTCTCATGGAATCTGACCTTCACTGCATTCCATTTTTGTTGAGCGTTAGCAACAGCAGCAATAGAACCTCAGATTTAGTTTTTCAGTCTTAGAATGAAAATCTCCCCCTCCCTCATAAAGGTAATCCTGACCACTCGTGGCCAATCACATACATGCAAAAAGGAAAAAAAAAAAAAAAAAANAAAAAAAAAAAAAAAACAAGAAAAAAAAAAACACTCAGCTATAAAATACATCTGCTGTTCATCAACTTACTTCTAAACTTTTTAAACCTACATCTAAACTTGAAGTTGAGTTTTTTAGTATATTGATTTCTTTCTCTTTAAAGTCCCATGTCGTACACTATGCCTCTGTGCCATCAGTGTGGTTTTACAACTCTATGCTGCCTTAATCACAATTACTGTGCTACTTTTGTCATAGTATGTTGACTTTGTGGCCACTAGAGGGCAAAAAACACATCTCACGCACACACACAAAGTCTTTATATTTAGTTGTTATGACTTGTGTTAGAAAACAACAGCAGATTTACATATCCAGAGCATTCAAAGCACCTTTATTATTCCATTAGAGTCATGTTTGTCCACCTGCTGAATGTAAATCCAATATGCACTCTTTCTGTTTAACAGTTTTGATCTCCAACAACTCCTGCAAAATATTTGGTTATTTAACTTGCTAGATTCTCGTATTCCTTTATCTGCCACTTAATATATTTGTTTCTTAGTCTTTTTTTTTTTTTTTTTTTTTTTTTTTTTTTTTGTCCTGGACAGGTAGCTCAGATTTGGCTTATTCGAGGTTATACTTTTTTGGGGGTTGGTAGAATCTCTGTTGAGCTGCAGAGTTGGGTGATAATTGTGGGTCTGTCATTATGGACACCTTATTTGATTCACTGCTAATATCAGAATAATTGATTATTGAAATCACTTTGGATGTTTCAAATTGAACCTGAAAGTGAAAAAAGTAACACAATATGACTCTGTAATGCCTAAAAGCACAAACAGAGCACAAACATCAACCAGCCAACGCCATAAAATTCCTATATGATAACAACATATGATGGTTTCTATTCAGGAGTAAGAGCAGGATTCAATCCCATGTTTCGGTTTTGAGCCTTTTGTTTTTCATTTGGGTGAAAGGAATTAGCCATTCAGACTCACCATTTCAAGACATGTCAGTAGTTTGTTATACCTTATTAGTGTGCAGCCATAAAGCTGTTTCTGAGATGCAAGGGTTTTGATTTGCCATTGTTCTGCATATAATTCTGTAATTCCTCTACATCTGCCAAACCATGAGAAAGCACATTATGATCACAACACACAGAAACAATACTCCATTGTTGCATTCCTGTAACACTGCTGAAGCTGCAAGTTTTATTCCAAAAAGAATCCCTGCAGTGTGGGCATATTTTAACCCCCACAATGTTTAAGTCATGAGACAGATCTTCAATTCAGGCAAGTTGTGCAGGCATCCTTTTCTCTTTGTGTCTCTGTCTCAGTCTTGTTTCCTTCTTTTCTATTTCCCTTGTTTTCACAATACATTCTTGTTCTATATTTTCCTCCCTCTCATTCTCTCTGCCTCCACATGCTATAAATATTCCAAGTTCAGATGAAATTTGTGTAACAAAACGCAGATAGCACTGCAATTAGAATGCAAGATTCACTGGACTAGGCAGCAGTTAGTACACATACAATAGCATATTAGCCAAATGCAACTGGTCATTTTAGAATCTGTAATTTATTTAAGGAGTAAGTCAAACAGCATTTTCATGGTGTGGCATTCCAGGCAGCAGTTTGCCCTTTGTGCTGGAAGATGTGGACATGGAATGGGTGAATAAAAGAATGCATGTTTAGATTATCTTTCTGTTTCTTCTCAGCAGTGATAAACACACTGTCTTTCCTTGTCAAAGGTGTACGTGCCAAACGGGAACCTGTCACGAACACCACTTTCTACACGTAGCTGAATGTTCATGCTAGCTACTCAGCACAACTTATCTTCCAAGAACATGGTAGCCACATAAGCCTAAAGCTATCTTAGTAAGATGCTGTATAGTACATTTATGAATGTAAAGGTCATGTGAAAAAAGTAGTTTGCCATTTGTTTCTAATATGATGAAAAAAGTTCTGTCTCAGCAACTTAATCTTGTCAGTTTGCACCTAAAAAAATGATGTTTTCATAATTAACACAATACTAGTTCAACATGGACTTAGATTTCAATTTCAACTGATTTCATTTCGATGAGAGCCTAGCTGTAGCTTGCCACCTTGCCTGATGACAGTGGTAGCACCATAGAAGAGGGACTAAAATTGTTACCCAAGTAAATGAGCAAAATTTTCTAATTCTCTTCAACAGATCCACATTTGCCAGCTTTTACACTGTGCTTGCCTTTGCAAGATCAATGGATCACTGGAGCTCTTGATTCCCAGTCTAAGGGCTCACTTTTTTAAGAAGGCAAGTTCATTTGCATGAATCTTTCTTATGGAGGTCAGTTTTGCCAAACTCGGATTTGGAATTTCATGCCAACAACAAATAGCAAACTATGTTAACAGAGCTGATCTCCAAAGCATGTAGCGTGCTTCGAAGTCTACATGGTCTTAAATATTTTAACCTCTTAGACAGCTTATATACATGTATCTGCTCTAAACTCTGGGATTAGATTACAGTAATGAAAGAACAAAATAAAAGTTAACAAAGCATCATGATTCAGCTCTGGTGCAGCAGTTTGAAAGCTGTTTCTTCTTATAAAGAAGAATGGCTAATCTCCTGCTTTCTGATTGTACCATACGCTACACATCCTCCAGGACCGGAGGTACCTCTAATGCTTAATGGAGCAAAGAGAAGCAGCCATGAATAAAACACAGCCAGGCGGAAGGAATCATGATCACTGGAAGGTGTTTGCATGGACCATGCACAGGAATGTGACACAAAATGATGAATCGGAAACTCCTGAGCGAAGCTTTTTCATGGCCTTCATTTTACTGTTAAAGCAATATTATGTGGGAGGAAGAGTTTCTGCATTAATGATAAAGAGGGAAACAACATAAAATGATTTGCCTTTTAATTTTGTTTTCCACCGATCGCAGATGTGAGTTTCTATTTGCCACAGTGCTATTGGTTCTAAATCCAATGAAATGGCAGGGGACCTACAGCAGGTTGTCCTTTAAGGGTTTAGCTTTCTTATTACTTGTTTTTCAGGCCTTTGGTGACCAGCCATCCACCACTTACCCCTGGACAATTGCTGAGCCCACACATATTTAATTAAAGCTCATTAAAAGGCCGTCATGAAAGAAATGTGGCTCCTTGCCACTGCCGCTTAGATACAGGGAGTCTATTTGGCTGAAGTTTGTGACAGGTCTTCATTTCTCTGCTTAATCCACCACATCTAGCAGACCACTGACAGCTCCTCTTTGTTTGGGTGTCTTTCAGGTTTGGATTGAAACTTGAAGGGAGGGCAGGAGGAGAGGTGGGCTCTCATGAGAAATGTTGGGACACAACAATACCACTGCTATTCCTGGACCTGACTGTTTGCTTTTCTGAAGTGCCTGCTGGATAAGGGGGCGGTCAGCTTTTCTGACATAAAAGGGGTGAGTCTCACTTTCAGCAGATGTGCAGGACGATTTAGCCTCCAAGTTTCACTTCATCTCCTGTCCCCAGAAGCATGCAGACAATAAAGCATTCACAAGGTGTTGAGGCACACAAATCTGCATTGAGATTGTTAAAGTGATGACATATATCAACCCCCTTCATTGTTGTTTGATTAGTATTATCATTCATCACCACCCATACTTGAATTAAAATAGTAAAGCCATAACTGAAAAAAACAGTGATCAAAATGAAAAACAGTCACAATCAAGACATGGGAATCTGCTCTATACACTTGAATAACAGATCTTTCAATTAATACAGGGACTAACAGAAACTGCAAATATACCTAAGTTTTTTTTAATATTTTACTATGCTAATGCTTGTTTACATAACATTTTTTGAAAACAGCAGGGAAAAGGGCTTTTTTTTTTTTACTTAGACTCAGCTGATAAACACTGAGTCAAAAAAAAAAAGGTTTTGAACTTTAAAGTGAAAATCCGATACCGCTGTGCACACTGAATGAAAACAGTCCATTTAAGGTACTGTTTCTTTAAGGCCCTTTGTCAGAAAGTCTCTCTTTTCTTGTTGGCCAGTTTGTGGGCAGCCAAACACTCGCTTGCTAGCCTTGTACTTCGTGGGTGTGTCTAACCAGGTGTTACATGATTATGTTAACCTGTTGCCTAAGTAAAGGAGTAACCAAAAGCGATGCTTTCAGGGCAGGTCAGGACCTAGAGCATTGTCTTACGGGATACATTTCTATAGGCGTCAACCTCACATTTTGCTACTTTGACAATTTTCAACACGTACTTCCTGTTGTATTACACTATAAAAAATGAGGGAAAAAATATCAATAAGTATAATATGCCCATTTTAAGTAAAAGTAAATCACTGTTAACAGTCAAATTTATTAGACATATTATTAAGTACCTGGTAATGTTATTTCACTCAAAATGAAAATCCTCAAAACTGGAGATACAATTTTACACCTCCAGTCTTTCACCTGACAAGGTGGACAAAGCCACGTCTCAAATTTAAAGGTTGGAATGAAATAATGAGTCGACTTCCTGTAACTACCCCCTAACCCCCACCCACACACACACACACACACACACACACACACACACACATATCCCTTTGGTTATTTCACAGCTCTTAGCACCCAAACCCCTTTTCGTGCTCAACAGGCCATGACAGTGCTCACAGAGCCAATTGAAGCGTGACACTATTGTAGCTGAATGTATCCGGATGAGTTTTTGCTGGATTGTGTGCTGGGCTCAAATGGTTTGTGTCAGTGGTCCAGGAGTCGAGCTCATCCTGGAAACAGGATCCTGACAGACCCCACAGATCCTTGTCAGGGGGAAAGACAGGATTAACCTCATTCCCACACCTGTAAGACAAATCAGCAGACACGGGAAGTAACTACGTAGTACATTTACTCAAGTGCTGGTCTGAAGTACAGTTTTGAATTAATTGTATTTTCAACTTGAATTGTGAGAGTTTCTGATTTTAGAGGGAAAAATACTCTTTTTACTCCAAACATTTCAGTATCTGATGGCTTACTATACTTTTCAGATACAGAATTCACATTTGACATGTTATAAACTCATAAAATCTTTCTGCTGTCAGGTAAAAACCTGTATTGTGTATTCAGCTTAATGACACTGTATTTGTGACATTATCTCAAGGATTGCAGAGAGGAAAAGAGGTTGGAAATGTTACCTAATCTGTAGAAGAGCATGCAATCCTTCAACTGACCTCAAAGCATGAAAATCCCCATAATTGGAGATCTCAATTACTTCTAATTTTCAATGGAAGATGTGTACTTTGACTTCCGATACTTCATCACGGTTTACTGGGAATGCTTGCTAGCTTTTACTTCGTTCATTTTTAATTGCAGGACTTCTAATTTACGCACTGGTACTTTCACTTGAGTAAACAATATGAGCATTTCTTCCACAAGTGTCAGTGAGGTAGGTCAACACAGCAGGGAGTAAATGTTTTTTTTATTATGTTCATTGACAGCTGAAACTGTTTTGCTGATGAAAATCTAATATACCTAAAAGTCTAGACTTTTAGATAGTATCACACTTTGGCAGCAGCAATATGGTGTAAAAACTGACTATGTTATATTTTGATTGATTTTCAGTCACTGAATGTCTAAAGGCAACAACTAGATTAGCTGTCAGTACCACTGAGTTTGATCTAAACATGTTGTTTTTTTTAGCACTAGTGCCATGATAGCATGTACGTGAAAGCAACTTTATAGAATCCTATGAATTCTATGAATTCATAGGATTTGTTCAAATTGCTCTTAGTATTTATCATTTATCCTAGTCTAATCCCTAAAGGACTGTTCATAATTATATTGGTCAGTCATAAACCAAATTAATGATTGCAGGTTTGTCTTGGGGTACAAATAATGTCTCTCAAATTAAATTAAACTCTCAAATTAATTTGAAATGCAAATAAATACATTATATAAAGATATATGTTTTTCCTCCTGACATCTATGAACAGAAAGCAAATTCTATTTTGAAGGTCGTTATATTTTTACATTTTTCTGTCCATTAGGGCTGCATGATTAATTGGATTTTTAATTATGTTGCCATTTCAATTAATGCTGCGAGTGTGACAATTGACAAAATCCCAGCACGCCTATGGTTTTATTAGCAGTGATGAAATTGTCAAACACGACATCTAATGTTTTATTCATAATTTGCAACTTCCACACCACTTGCCATTATATTTCTGCTGTCAGAAGTAATGACTTGTTTTGACATTTGTATCTCAAAATGAGGCAAACCAAATGAATGTGTCCTGAAAATGATAATGTACATAAAAGCTCAATCACAGAACTCTCACTCAACATGACACAGTTTGAAATCTGGGCAGGATATTAAGAACAATAGTGATGTCTGATTTTCAGCTTTGTTTTTTTTTTTCTTTCGTATTTGTNAGGATATTAAGAACAATAGTGATGTCTGATTTTCAGCTTTGTTTTTTTTTTTCTTTCGTATTTGTAATGTTTGATGTAATTTTGTCCCACTGGGTATGCAGTATATGGAAACCCCATTTTAAAAACAACAACAACAAAAAAAACATCCTTTACAATATCTGCACATGGAAAATGATTTGCTGTGATATGATCATACCCCNCCTCCTCCCCCACAGGACAACACATAAATTTTTCCACTGCTGTCATTTGTGGCTATACTTGTGCTATAATAGTCAATGCTTCATTCTGACAGCACTTCAGAGCTCTCCCTGCAGCTTGATGACTGAGGTGTGACTGAGCACTTTGGCCTCTATTTATCTCACTTGGCCAATTTTGGAAGGAGTCCTTTGCTGGCAGTGCAGCAGCCAAAACTGAATGTCATGGCTTGTTTGCTTTGGTCCTCTTTTATTGCTGACTCTCTCTCAACTTAGTGCCAAACGGTGGCCCTTTGCCCCATCACTTGCCTGCTTCCTTTGCATAACATATTTCACACATTGGTGTTCCCATTATAACCCACCAAAGCTCCAGTGTTGTCCCATTCAAAAGTTTAAACACACAGACCATTAGGCTTGTCTGTATTGACACAAGCACATTTGCACAGCTACTCAGAGTGGCCTCATGGTGAGAGAGAGAGAGAGAGAGAGAGAGAGAGAGAGAGAGAGAGAGATCATCCAGTGACAGAAAAATCACAGGTTTGTCTCTGCAGCAGCCATTAGCACATCCATTAGCTGTTTTGTGTTCTAGGAAGGTGATGCAGAACCCTGAACTGCTCAGTCATCAGCTGAATGCCGGTAATGTTCAAGCCATCATTTTACTGAGCTGCGTTTTGATAATCTTTTGTCTTATTTTGGTCCTCAGGTCCTTCCTCTTTAGCTAAACATGGTGAAAATATTTGCACTCTGCATTAAATTACCAGATAAAACACATTGAAGAAATGGCTAAATATGAGCATATGATAAAATCGACTTGAGAAAAGCATCACCTCCTACTCGCTGCAATGAAGTTGCTCAGTTGGCAGCAGTGTTGTGGTTCTACAGACCAGCATGTATTGTAGGAGGAATTTGTGTAACCTTGAATAGTGCTGCTGCGTGCTCAGTCAGTTTAAATAAATAATGATTTTAAAAAAAGAAACAAAAACTCATAAAAACAATATTGTTTCTCTTCTCGGGGGGAGCCTTACATGCTCTCACCCAGCTGGACAGCTACCAGGAAGAAGTCTACAGGGATTTTCTATTATGTGTGTGAGATTACTAGTGATGCCAGGCTTCAAGGATCTAATCAATACTGCTATGAAGGCAGTGTTTTTAAAGGCCACATGATATCTGAGTATACTAGCTTTTAGCTTAACACTTTCCAAATGCTTTATGATATAAATCGTGAGTCTCAGTTGGCACAATATTTTGCACTGTAAGCTTAAAAAGACACTCCGTTGACTCATAATCACTGGAAACTCATACAACACTGCAGCTCATTGGAGTTCAAATACAAGTTCAAGATGCTTTTATTGCCACACAGCCAAGCTGTTCTGTGTCGGTAATGAAATTGCTCTGACATTTGGAATAATAACCTGTTCAGTTTTCATTTTTTAACATCAGTTCAAGCAGACTCACCTCAGCGTCCTCTGTCAACACACCTGACTCCTATCTCCCACGTATCACTGTTTTATTCATTCACAGACAGACTAGGAATGAAAAGAAGCCCTGGACTTCTGACTTATGGCCTATTCGCATAGCACATGGCCTCATGTGATTTGTAATAAGCAGGACGGCACATAAGCGGTGCACAGGTACGCATGTGCAGCCTAAATTGTAAAATGTGTAGAAAGATCTCCCTCCCTTAAACAATCTTTTGTGTACCAAGTAGCCTTGGCCGAGAGAGAGAGAGAGAGAGAGAGAGAGAGAGNGGGGGGGGGGGGGTCCTGCACAGTCTATATCTTTCTTCACCATCATCATCAACTGTCTGGTACTCATTTTAGTACTGGACTAAAAAGATATGCATCACTGGCAAAAAGGTCATCTGTGATCTTAATCCTGAGTGAAACTGTTTGTAAATGGAAAAAATTACATTTTTCACTGCAAATTTCCAACCATATGTTGGAAAACAGAGAGATTATCTGATAATATTAATCCCATATCACTGCACTGGGACATTTAAGAAAATAATAAGATGCTCCACATTTGCCATTCAAGCACCTTTACTTACAAAATGACCTGCTTAAAATTCGTAGAAGAAGATCTTGTTTTGTAAAAGTAGATGCTTGTGATATTATTGTGTTAACCATCCAATCCAATTTACTTCTCAAAGACAAATCAAGACCAGTTATCTTAGAAAAGATAATAACAACATAGTGCATGTGGTGCTTCATGAGATTACTTTTAATAAGAGAAAATATGATATAACTGGACCAATACTATTTTGCAGTGTATGAGCATAAATTCCAAAGAGAAAAATATCATAGTGCTGCCACTCTGAGACCTCTGAGAAATGTATTGCAAAAAATACTTGCATAGGAAAGATGTAACTTAAATGAAAACTAAAACTGGACTTTTGTGGAGTGCCATTTTACAACCTCTGACACATCTCAGACAGAAAGTGAAGTCAAACTTCAGCCTGGATTTGCTGGATTTTATAGTTGCTGAATGATGGTCCTGATGGTCTCCATGTAATGATGTTTCTTGTAAAGGAATAGAAAGTACTCCAGTGTACAACTCTTCAAATTCAGTATTTTTCCTATCAGCTTGATCCACACTCCTTCTGTGCTGCTCTGCCGTTGTCTCCCCTTCGCTGAATACCTTACATTCCCCACTGGCTGCATTGCCTTGTATTATGTACCATCAGCACAAGCAAAGGGCTGGCAGTGCATGAATAGGGTCAGTTAGATTTGAAACCTCTACCGATGAAAAGAGCTCTGGCTGCGGTTGGAGACACTGGAGCTGCTCCCAGCAGCTCCACAAAGGCTAGCTTTCACAAAAGAAAAGAGATGAGGGAAGGGTTAGCAGGGTTTCCCTCTCTTTTAGCTCATCTTCCAACTAGAGTTGGATGGGTTGTGGGGTGAAAGAAAAGGAGAGAATGCAGAGACATAAGATGTAAGTGCCAGAGAGATGCAAAAAAAAAAAAAAANAAAAAAAAAAAAAAAAGAAAGAAAAGAAGAAGAGAAAGAGAAAATATGACTAGACAGGGAAAGATTAGGATGGAAGAGGTGTTAAGAAGCAGATGAAAGGGAAAGTAGTAAGCAGAAAATAAAAAATGGGAGTGTAAAAAGTAAAGAGATGAATGAACAGATGTAGGGGAAGGCAGAAAAAGTACAGAAGAATAGCACTGGAGAAAGGGAGGATAGCAAAGATGAGGAGGGGTAAGAGAGGGAATGATGAACAAAGAAGTGAGGTAAAAAAACAGACGTTAGTGGTAGAGAGCGGGAGAAAGAAAAAGAGAAGATGGCATTACAAAAAAGAGAAAGAAACAGAAAAGAGACAGAATAGTGTTCATTATAGTGTATGTATTCATATGGAGAAGATGTGAAGGAAGGAGAAAATTAATTGCATGAAACTGACTAGAAATGACATTTTCTAGTTTCACATAAAGATATTGTGGAGTGATGGTGGGGGTGAGGGGGNGGGGGGGGGGGGTGACTTCATAAAATCTCTTGAAACTTTACAGCTGGTGTAAAAATCTAGCCACAACATAACACTCTTTGACCTGAAAATTGTGACTTAACCCTCAAAGGACTGACAGTGAAACTGATGCCTGCATTCAACCTGCAGCAGAGACCCTCCAGAATTTGTCAATCTTTTCGGGTTCTCTTTCTTCAATTAACAATGATGATGTTAGGAAAAAAAAAAAAAAGATAGGTAAAAACAGATGACACGTGGGATCAAGTTCACACTTGTCTCACTTCTGCTTTTACATCAATGCAGATTCTGTCACATGCAAAAAAGGCAATCCGAGCCATGTTCGACCTCCACTTTGACATTTCCATGGCTTTGATGCAATCTCAGCTTGACACGTGTAGATCTTTTCGATGATTTTCTCACGTTCCAAACACCTGTTGTCATAATCGCAAAAGCATCACAGCTTACAGCGCTCCTAAGTGGTCAAACCTGATGCTGTGCTATGCTAGAAAGCTTAGAGTCTGGAATTTGCCAATCTTTGCTGATACCTTTAAAAAGTTAGTCCACATGATCTCAACAAAAGAAAAAATAGCTTCACACAAGCTTAAGAAACTTTGGATATTCAAATAAAATTTCCCAAAATCTAGATAATTTGTTCCTTTTAATTTCAAATAATTTTAGTTATTATCTCAAAACTAGACAACAAATGGCTCTTTATGATAATCTTGTTATTTCTGCCAAGTGTGTAAACAAGGACGAATGATATGAAAGATGTCTTTTGTTACTTACAGAGGGAGTGGAGTGTCAAGGACTGCAAAAATCAATCACATGACAGTCAAGTGAGGAAGAATTCCTGTTTTTTTTTTTTTNTTTTTTTTTTTTTGTTTTTTTTTTTTTCAGCGTGGTTACAAAAGGGTAAGGGGAGGGTCTAAAACGGACGGGGAAGACAAAGAGAGAAAGAGGAGAGATCGAAGAAAATACTGAGTTAAAGGCAAGGAGAGGGCAAAATAGAGGGGTCAGAAAGGGTGATGACTTAGTGGGAAAGAGGGATGGGGGAGAGAGAGAGAGAGGGAGAGAGAGCAAGGCAGGCTCTAGTGGCTGTCTGAGAAAGGCTGCTGTAAATGCCAACTCACACAAAAGAACAGGTGTTTGGCGGTTTAAGGTTTCAGGCAGAGCGAGCTGATGGGATAACAGGGATGTTGACATTCACAAACGACAAAGGAGGGCCTGTTCATGGATGTAATGTTGTTTTAGGGGAAAATATGCATAAAAGATTAGCACATGATGAGCCGTATGATGATGACAGCTATGAGATGTTATTCACCAAGCATCTCTGGCTAGATCTATTACACTCTGACAAATCCCAACATATACGGGCATTACGTAAGCTTGCAAAAGGACAATGCTCGATTTTATCTTGAAATTTGGGTTTTGATTTGGTTTTATCAGCTCAAGACCAAGTGCGTTTTTGAACCAAAGAAAGTGTGCTGCTCTAGTTACTGCTCACATTATTCTTCTGTATCTTAAAGGTATTGCTTTCTGTCTTGGTGATAGTTGAATAATCTCAGGACTGGAGGGAAATCCAATACCTTGAAAAGTACAGCCCCCAAGGGGAACAAATTACTGTTTTAAGTGTCACATGTTGACAGGCAAGAGGCCCGGCCTTCACAGTTCATTTATTGCAGCTTTTTGTCAAATGTTATTGTCCATTTGCGAGCTGAGGAGAGTGTGTGCTCTGGCTTTTGATACCAATGGCTACAGTAATGTTTGTTTGTGGATTCATGATGATGATACTGCTCCCATCTTGCTCACATTTTGCTTTTAACTTTTGCAAACTCACCACAGGTTCCATTATTGAGGTGAATGTCAACCTCATCAATAAGATAATACATGCCCTTAATGAAGAAAGTGGACTGCAGGGAGTTTCTCCATCAGTCTTTACTTTTGTCTTTTCCTTCATGTTTGTCTGGTTGCAGTGACCTTAAGTGGGTCTTAATGTCAGTGAGTCGAAAACAGGAAGGCAGAGAAATATACAATTTGAAATATGACTCGTCAGTCCACATAATATCTTTTGTAGATGATTGCCTACTTTAGATTAGCCTGAAGTCATACAATCCATCAGAATCAGAATTGATTTAATTGCCCTTTACAAAAATTGAAGAGATTTATTGCAAAATGATACCAGAAAATTAGTGAGACCCACAAAGATAACACAACATAAAGGGAATGTTTCCAAAAATAAATTTTAAACCTATGCCAAAACTTTCAGACATATTTTAACAATGAAACATTTAAATAATCTTTATCTAAATAAGCTTTGTAGTCTTTGAATTGTTTTTTTTTTTTTTAATTTCTAACTTGAGTCAGTGACTCTTTGGTGACCTAATAAGAAAGAGAAACCAGCTGTGTTAAAGGAGACTCTCCTGCTGATTGCTAATTGAGAACTGCTGGTCAGCTTATTGGTTGTATATATAGTTGAGTGTGTCATACTCTTTTCCAGCCTGAAAAAAAGTCAGACTGTTGCTGTGAGAAATGAAGAAATTATAAGACATACATTAAGTGGATTTAACAAAATATGCAGTAAAAGGCCTCACAGGAGACTATCCATGCCACTTTCATGAACTAAAAATCCACTCAAAATTTGAAGAAAAGTGTAGTTGTTATGGCCACTCAATCACCCATTTTCCCTTAATAAAAGTTTTCAGTTTTCTAAAATGTGTTTGTCAGCCTGCCAAAGCTGAGAATCTGCTCTATTACCCAACAACAGCAACCTGAGTTAATTGTCAAGATTTTAATTCATTTTAGCGGAATTGAGTTATCAACGTAAATCTATGAAACAGAAATTTGCACAACTAATAGCAGTTGAGGAAGCTAACGTTTGAAGCTAATGCGTCTGACGTGAACTAATTCTAATGCGGAAGCTATATGTCTGAGCTAATGCTATTAACATTTGAGCTAATGCTGAGGAAGCTAATGTTTGAGCTAATGCTGTTTCATACTTCCTGCTAAAATAAAGACTGCAGTAAAAATGCCTGTGGTCAAGATACATGATGGTTTATGACTGTGTATTTGGTTAGAATGTGCTTTTTTCAAATTGGTGGGTAAGTCATCTTAATGCTATCTAATAGTAGCTATCATCTATCAATTCAGTGATGGAGAATTTTAATCTGTTGTGCCACTTTGTGATGTGACCATCTGCTGTAATGCTACAAACTATAGCTGTCAATTATATGTGGTGGAGTAAAATGGACAACATTTCTGAAATGTAGTGGAAGAACAAAGTTACACAAAGCACCTCAAAATATACCTATATATGGAATATGAGTAAATGTAATTATTTATTTTTCCTTCTTGACTGGATCTGGTCCTGATCTGGTACTGACTTGAACAGGTCTAAGGTGGTTTTGCCTGCAGTCGTAGTTACATTAGTTGCAGAAAGTGGAATGTTTACCCAATGGATTTGAACCCTGCAGTCTAACTTTCAACCAAATCAGTGGCCTGCCCTAGATACACATGAAATGTAACAGCCTGGAGCTCCTATTTGTACCATTCTCTCTCTTACCCATATTTCAGGCTTATTCTCACAAGGGCAAGAGATGTCCCTCACAGGCACAAAGCAGCAAAGTGGTGTAGATGGAGGGTACCCAGCAGAGTTGGCTGTCAGGTGCGACAAATTAATGGCAAAATCTAACCCAGCGCTGCTGCTAGGCAGGCAGGGGTGGCAGCTGTTCAATGAGACTCGCTCTCACTGCTGCGCACATTAACATGGCATGGAAACTTGTTTCAGGCATCGCCAAGACCATGTTTACGAGCTCTGATTTCTCCTAAAGGTGAAGCGCGTGGACAGAGGAGGAAGCAGAAACCAGCTGCCATGAAACTCGATGGATTTGTGTCAGCAAAGATGCTCTGCTTAATGATTTCTCTCATGGCTTCCACATCACCAATGATGAAATTCTTTCGTTATATGTGGCCTAAAGTAAAACATCTCATCTTTGCTTCAAAATTTCTCTACCATAGCTAAAAGCCTTATTAGTCCGTTTTTAATACAAATCAACTGCATTTTGAATCAAGTGGATTTTTTCTTGATTTTAATGGAGTGTTGGCCTTATCTGCAAAAAAAAAAAGCATTGTACCACTGAAATGAAAGAAGACCTGACATATACTTTTAAAAACAATATTTTATCAAATCATCTGATGTTGAATTTAAAATGAATTTTAAGCTGCAGTGAGCTCCAGTGACTCATCAGATACTTATAGTTGAGTATATTTCTAAAATGGACTGTAGTAGAAGCAGAAAGTAGCAAAAACATGGAAATACTTAAGTACCTCAAAGTTTTACTTAAGCTCAATACTGCAGTAAAAGTATTTGGTTACTTTTAGTGCACTACGTCTCGTTTTATGATCTTAACAGGTAGGAGACTTTTCTAAGTTCATAAAGGAGCACATGTCAATATGTTTTCAGCCTGGGTTTTTCCCCAGTGAGAATAAAAGCCATAACCCTGCAGTGTTCATTCAACCAGTTAACAGAGACAAACCAGTCAAACAGTGGGCGTTGTCATCATAAGTTCACTGAGGTTGTAATCGTACACGGGTACACCCCCCACCCACCCACTCCACCCTTTACACTAGGCTGCCAGCGAAATATGTCTGATTGCTCCTGAAACCCTGCACTGACCTGAAAACAACTTCCAAAATTATAAATATCTTTCCCCTCCTGAAATCCACTGGATACATGATAGGAAAGTGGCCCCCTCATTCACACACCCAATCAAAGTCTTTAGAAAGATCAAAGGTGTCTCTGGACACTAATGCAAATCTCTGAAGATTAACACCGGATGAAGCCACTGTGGAATTTTTTCAGCAACTCTGAGTTAAACTCTAAAAGTCATTGACGAGAAAAAAGAGACGTCAACACCAGCAATAGATCCTGACTTGTAATGATGTTTACCTTTGGTTATTCAGCACTAAACAACCACATTTATATTCTCTTTACTTTATCCTGTTTCTAAACCAATTAGCTGAACATTTGGCATTTTCATTCATTTCATATCTGCATTTCCTAAAACAGTTTCTTAACTTACATTTTCTTATTGCCGTTCCAACCTTTGAACACTATAAACTAGAGTATGTGTGTGTGTTATTAAAAGGCAGAGAAGTGTTTCATCAGCTTCAGGACTTAGTTTTATCATATAAATTTTCATTATTGTGTTGTTTATATAAAAGTCGTATATGTGAAGTTTGCTCTCATATTTTTCATGTCTCCTCTGTTTTCAAAGCTACACAGTTTACAAGGATCTTCTAAGTTTTTCCCTTCTTGTCCTTAGTGCTTCAGGTGTCTGATTTGGAATCATAGCAGGTCATGACCTAGCTGTTATATTTGAAAATGTGAAATGTTCAACAAATGAATTTCAGGATTTCATGGCACTTTCAGTTGCTTATAAACTGCAAGAAATTTCCATTTTACTTGTTCATATTTGTCTTTTATTGAGTACTACACATCAGTATCATTATTTCAATCTGTTACAAATCAATTGGTTTCAGGAGTCTATCAGTATACAACTGTGCTAAAATCAAGAAAATGACACTTCATTTTCGAAATTTCTTAAGTCTTAAATGTTGAATCCTGCAGAGGTGTAAACATGCCTGCGTGTACACATCTAAAGCCCACAGAATGTGCACACCACTGATTCTCCTGCAGTGTCCTAACGATGCAATTTCCAAAGGCTCGGGTTAGATGGTTGTGTGCTCACTCATCCGTTAAGTGAACACCCAATAGCGAGTCGGCACTCGTGCACTAGCTAAGTAACAAGTTGTGACAAGCTCAGATAGCTCCCTGACTCTCAGGCCTCGGTATTTATTAAAGTCTATTCAACTCTGTGTCTTGCAAAAATAAACAGAGTGCCAGGCTGCTGGAGAAAGTGCTGACAGTGAGCATACTTTATCCAGGTTGGAATAGAATGGGGATGAACCTTATAGCCCCTGGGACACTGGGGGAAGCACTAAACACTACTAACTCTGCAGATAGAATGCCACTTCGTGAGCAAACCTTCTCCTTTCCAGTTGAGTACAGGTACAGTCATTCGCAGAATCAAATGGTCGTATCAGTGAGAGAGAGAGAGAAGGAGCAAGTGGAGGGTGGCAGAAAGGGAGGAAAGATTATAAGACAGAGTAAAAGAGACAGAAGTGAAAAGTGATGAGGGTAATGAGGGGAAAAGCTGCAGCGAGGGGGAGTTACTGCAGTTCATTGACACTCTAAATGTCAAAGGTGAAGTTAAAATCTTTTGTTAAGCCTGTTGCGCTCCCTTTTAAGTATGGTGTAAAGCTGTGAATTCTTAGATCAAAACTTACTGCAACTGCTATAACTTGTCACACAGCCTCTGACACATCGTAGGTAAATCCAAGAGGTAATACAAAACACTGTTGATGTGCTTTTTGCCCATTTAGCTTCATATAAGCGAACTTTAGACATTCAAAGTGCAGGTGCTTGAGGCTAGGTTATTTATCTTTTCTTGCAGTTCATTTTAGGAATTGATGCCTTAAACAGGGACTAGAAAACGTGATTTTGAGAAGCAAAGTCATGGGGACTGGGGGACTATCCCATATAAGATAATCTATTAGAGGGCCAAACTCGAGACCAACTCATTCACACTTATGGACAATTTAAGTTTCCAGTTTACCTAACCTGCATATCTTTGGACTGTTGGAGGAAACCAGAGCACCAGGAAGAAATCCATACAGACAAAAGAAAAACATGTAAACTCCACAAAGAAAAACCCCAGCCTGACTGCCTTGATATAAAGAGACAATGTTAACCAAAGCTGTGGATGGCACAGTGGAAACAACAATGCTCTCAAAATGGCAAACTGTGGGCCACACTTTATCATTTTTATTCTTTTTGATGCAGAAGTCACTGACAGTTGATGCTTTCACTGCAGTTGGCATTCTGTTTCAGCTGCAAACATCTGTGCTTATAGTTATGCCCCCCAAAAATGCAGACCTGATGCACAGCACTTTCTTCAGTTTGGTGTCCATGCTAACAGATTAAAGTGAACACACCAGTGTTTCTACTGCTCAGATATTCACAGTTTGCCATCATTGTGTGATGTGTGGGTTTGACAAAACAAGGAGAAAAACACAGTACACAGTTATGTTTAGATCAGGGGTACTCAAATACAAAAATACAAATATTAAAGGTCCACAAAGAAAATTTTCAATAAGACAAAGATCTGTTTATTAAAGGCAGTCAAGCCAGGGTTGGACTGGGGGGGTGGGGTGCTGCTGCTGAAACTAGCTGTGCTGTCAACTTTCAACTTTCAGTCGGACATTGTTTCACTTTGCAGCTTTTGAATTTTGACTTGTTGCGTCACAGCAATGTCTTGCTGATAATACGAATAATATATATGAAAAGTATAATTTGCTCAGTGTCTGGAGACAGTTGTGGTTTGGTCCAGATCTGGACCACGGTCAGGATTTTGAGGATGACTGGTTTAGATTATATCACCACAGTGGCAAATTGCAGTATTATGTTAAAAGCAACGAACATATCAATGTCTTTATTGTTATTGTTGTTCTTATTTAAAAAAAAAAAAAAAAAAANAAAAAAAAAAAAAAAAAAAAAACTTTCTGTGATTTTGATTTGACAGCCTCAGAAATCAATATAAAGTTGCAGTGCTCTCTGACATAGCATCACACACAACAAAATGACATTATAGGCTTTACAAATATATGACTTATTGCAGGGCTGTTGTACTGGATTGCATTAGACTTCACAGATGTACTTAATAAACCTTTAACTCAGTATAGATCAAATAGAAATGTGCTCACCCTTGGAGTGAACACTTGTGTTGTATCTGCACTGTTCTACATTCTGGCATGTTTGTGCTTCATGCTTGGCAGCCGTTGCGTTTCAGGCTTTGGTGTACACCAAACTGATGTACATATTTCCTGCTTGCTTGACTGGCTGTGTTCCCTCGTCTGACAATTTAACCCAACAAACATCTGCTTCTCCCTCACTGAAAGCCAAAAACTCCCCTGCTTTCTCTGAACGAAACTTGAGACTCAAGAATTATACTGTTTCTGCTTCAAATCCAAAATTGAAATCTAAATTAGATGCTGAAATGGGAGCTTGGCCGCTGCTGGTTTCATCTCTGAATTTATTAGATTGCCTTAGTGCTTAAATTAAATTGCTATTGAGCAATTGAACAAAACAACAATTTGACCAGAAAGCTTTGACTTGCAAATAAGCTCTCTGATTGGCTGCTGGGTGAGGTTTGAGTGTCTGGGGAAGATTATACTGCAAGGAATGATTTACATCAAGGACTAATCATGGAATTTGGATCTTCCTCAGAACTTTTAACATCCAGGAAACTGAATATACCTCAGAAGCACTGAAGGAAGTACTAAATCCTAAATATACTCAAGTATCAAAAGTAAAAGTATTCATTTCGAAGAATGGTCACTGCCAGACTCTTAAGGTGCAGGTAACAATGGATTTCCTTGCACGACCTCTCCTCAAACAAAGTGGCCATTTCGATTTTCTAACGTATGTGCATTTGCTGGTCCAGTAATAAAATTTGTGCAGTGTGCAGACGCCCACAGAGATGTCCACACAGACGTCCACACAGACAGTCGCTGATGTGAGCAGCTGATGAAATTTACATCATACTGACCCTCATAGCTACATGGACGTAGAAAGTATAATTCAGCCTGTCATCTGAACAGAAATTAACCACAGCCTCTTAAATTTAGCAGAATAGAAGTAGCACAAAAAGGAAATACTCAAGTAAGGAACATTCTTCTCAAACTTGTACTTAATACTAAGTACATATATAAATGTACTTAGTTACCTTCTAATACTGTAACTGAGACATCAAAGAAACGATTTATGAAACATCACACATTACAGCAAACTAAATGCCATTCAGTTTTAGCTGTAATCAGGTAGAATGAGGATAGAAGCTCCACTGTAGATCCATTGCAGGTTGTGTGGGTGAGAGGCCCTGAGGGAAGAGGATTTACACAGGGGAAACCAGAATCATCGGAATTCAATTTCAAGATCAGAAGGTGATGACCCCACTTTTAGGGAGAGCCTCAGGAGAAGGGCTTAGAGATTGGCTGCCCACAACATGCTTCAACCAGCTACCCACACACACATCACACACATACACGCACACACACCACACACATGTACACACACACACACACACACACACACACACACACACACACACACACACACACACACACANGGGGGGGGGGGGGGGGGGGGGGGGGGGGGGGGGGGGTTAATCACTTCCTGAGACCTTGGACCATGTGGCTGGTCTGGGCCAAAATGGTCTTGTTGCATTCAAACCACTTCTCTGTCTCTTTGTCTCAATCTCAATCTTCGTCTCTATCTTCGTTACATTAAAAAAAAAAAAAAAAAANAAAAAAAAAAAAAAAATCACCTGTTCCAAAAATACAATTATTTTACAAGATGGTGAAATTTTCCAATAATAATTCCAGTAATTCCAAAAGTTTTCCAGTTTGAGCTGAAAAACAGTCTTGTTTCAACATGATTGGTCTTGGTTAGTCTTTGTAAAGTATTCAGGTTGATATATTGTAAGGAGGAGTGTCCAGAGGTCTACATAGGGAAAACCAAACAACAAATCTGTAAGTGGATGGCCCAGCACAGGACACGACAGGACCAGACTCAGCGGTTTACCTCCACCTGAATGATGGAGGACATTCCTTTGAAGATGATAATGTACACATTTTGGACAGAAAGGATCATTGGTTTGAGAGAGGAGTAAAGGAGGCCATTTATGTTCATGTAGAGACACCTTCCCTCAACAGAAATGGAGGTCTCAGATACAATCTCCCCACCAGCTACAGTGTGCTGCTGTCTTCCCTTCCAAAGAAATTTGGGTTCAGGTCGTGCATCCAACCAGGGGACCATTAAAAATTAGAAGTTGAAATTTATTATTTGAAATTAATTCATCGCTTGAAATTTGAATAATGCATTTTACATTATGCATTATTCAAAAAAAAAAAAAAATANAAAAAAAAAAAAAAAATAGAATATATCTGTTTATTTGGCATTGAAAGTCTGTTGTGATTTAACATCATAGTTACTGTAGTTACTGGAGGTTTAACATCCTTCTGTGCTTTCATTTCTGACTGACAAAGCCATTTGGATGAATGGTGAAACTTTTCAGAATTAAAACCTTTAATCCAGCTGACCTGACTCAGTTTTCATACAATATATCTACCCGCCTGGATGACTGAGAATCTTCATCAAAATATTCAGGTTGATGTTTTTGTCATATTTGTTCTGAGACTGTTGATGTCTTCCTGTCTTCGCCTGTTTTGGCACCACCCTGGCACACCATGCTTCCCTTTAATTCACATTTTATGGTTTAAATTCAAGGTGGAAGTGGAAATGTAACCCTAAAAGATAGTGAGAGTCCTTGATTGAGGAACATGCAGATAGGGATTAGATTGACCCAGCTGGACTCAATACTCTACTGCAGGCATGGGCAACTGGCGGGCTGGGGGCCAGATACGGCCTACACCTTTAAGCTATCAGGCCCTTGGATGACATCTCAACTAATAAAAATGAAAATTATAAAATTGTTTTCCTTTATTATTACCAACATCCATCAGCAGCGGGCACTTGCTAATTACTACTGCTGTATTTACTACCATCCATCAGCAGAGGGCGCTCACTCATTGCTGATGCTGCATTATGAGACGTGTTCCTGTTAGCTCCTGTTTCGTCCACAGGTAAAAGAGGAAAGATGAGTGTCAAGAAAAGAAAAGTTGACTTAGAAAACCATTCATTCCAGTCAAGATGGGAAACGGATTACCATTTTGCAGCCTTTAAAGGCAAGCCGGTGTATTGGTGTGTCTGGAAACAATGTCAACAATGAAGGACTTCAACTTGAGTTGCCACTGCAACACTATGCATAAAGACAAATATGACAGGTACGCCGGAGCTGCTTGGGCTGTTATTGTGGCTGGCCTGAAGGGAAAAACACAGCATCAGCAGACTTCATTTGTAAAAACCGCTTCTACACAGGAGTAATCTATAAGGCATCTTATGTAGTTTCACTGGAGCTAGCAAAAGCTAAAAAGCCCTGTCAGAAGGCAAATTAGTAAAACGATGTGTGGTGGATTAATTATTTTTCCTTCATGAATTCCAATGCAACAAAATGCGCTCATCAATCTACAGTTTTAAAAAACAGACTTAAAAATGTGTTGTTCAGTTATCAAAAAAGACTAGACTGAATCGTTTTTGTGTTTTATGTAACTTTTAAATATTAAACTAATTACTGAGTTCAAAGTAATTTTTGTTTTATTTCATGTGTAGCCCTTTGACCATGAGAATGAAATTTTATTGGCCCCCATCCTCATCAAACTTGCCCATCCTTGTTCTATTGTATTCTTATCACTTTGTTGTCTTCTTTCTCACTCAAACTTTTCTTCTCTCCCTAGTGGCCTCCCCCACTCAGGTTGTGAATGCCGATGCAGACTATGTGGGCATGATGGGAAATGTCAGTTGGAGGAAAAAAGGGGAAATCTGATTCTGGAGGCTAAAGGTCAGTCCTCCGCAGTGCATGCAGGGTGCACTGCCCTCAAGAGGTTCAGACGATTCTGCAAAGCAACGTCCAGCCAAACAACCAAAGGTTACAGGCAGATTTATAAAGGACAAAGGTCTGTGTGAATTGAACAACTTTTATTTGAGATACTGTTAAAAATGATGTGGCCACTGGCCTCGATCTAAAGAAAGAGGTGCTAGGCTGCACCTCTAAAACCAAATGATGGCCTATAGAACAGCTACATATGTATAAGAACTTTTAATGGATTATCGCATCCCTGAAGAAGACATGGGAGACATGTAAAAATGCAAAAAACTTCTACTTTTGTTCCACGCACATCCTATAAATAAAAACATTGAAATTTATTTTTCAGTTTGTGAAGTGTGATGCAATCCAACACAACATCCCCACAATAATAATAATAATATTTTTTGTTTCCTCTTCTTATGAACTTATCATATTCAATTTTTGTTGGCAGTGTCAGAAAGGTGTTGATTTGATTCCAGTGAGTTTGGAGGCTGTAGTTTGTAGATTGGTTGAGTTATTGCATTGGATTGCATTATACTGAATGCTGTTTCTAATATTTTGTCCACCCTCATTAAATGGAAGTCGTCGAAGTGTTTGAAAGACACTTCAGTCTGTGGAAACTGACAGCTGTCAGTTTCCACAGACTGAACAGCTGCTCCCTCCACCCTGTTTTATATCTGTTTCTGCTTCAGATTCATGTTTGTTCTGTTATTTATCATATGATATCACATGCTGCTATTATGGCATCACATTTATAGTTTGGTATTGTAATACAGTCAAGAATCCATGAATTATCAGCACATTGAAAGCTTCAATCCAATAAATTCACTGCAAACATTCAGATAATGTCAAAGTGGAAACAGCCTGATGTTCTTCCAAAATGAAAATAGTGATAATTTCATGCATCTTATTCATGCTTGGTTTACTTTTTTGAGATTTGTGTAATTTTTTTGGTTATGATTCTGCCCTACACTTGTCTTTGGTCTGTCTTTACTTTTGGAACACTTTGAGCCAACTGCCAACAAAGTTTTTCTCCTTTAACATGTGTGGTCTTTCTTTTGAATGTTTTATATCTACTTTTCTGACAAAACTTTAGTTTTAAACAAGTTTTAACTGTATCAAAAGTAAAAAAAAAAAAAAAAAAAAAAAAAGTACTTACTATAAAGAATTATTCCTTTCAGACAAGTAAAATATTTAATATAATGAAGCAAATTAAATCTCACAGATCTCACATATAAGGACAGGATCAGCCAAAGAAGGAAAGAAAATAATACATAAGGAAGGAACAGAGGGAAGGAAATGGGTAAATGAAAGTAATGTGTAGATGAGGAAGCAATTAAGGATAAAAGAAGGAAGGCAAGAAAGAAAGAAAGAAAGAAAGAAAGAAAGAAAGAAAGAAAGAAAGAAAGAAGGATGATAGTGATATGAGCTTATCTCATGTTGAGTGTAAAATCTGAAGTAACTTTTTTTCACTGCAGCTGTTATATAAATACAGTACAGTTAAAAAGTACATTTACATCTGAAATGTTGTAAAAGTATTTGTCAGCTGTTGCTAAGATAAAGTTAGAAAAAAATATAGCCCAAATACAAAACATAAGGAAAAGCCAGAGGGATTATTTGAATGATTGTGTTTGATTCAGAACTTTTCAATGGATAAACCTTTCCATTCAGTGTCGTAAACAAGGCACAGCAGTTTGACCACATATTTAGGGTAATTTTAAAAGAGGAAGTACATAGCCAAGTATACACTATCCTCTGTGCTCTGCTAAAGAAAGCACTTTGGCAAAAACCACAAACAAACACACTGGGAAAAGAGCGAATGGATTTCATTGTGAAATTCCAAACATGAGCATGTCACAGGCTGAACGGACTTGGGAGCTATTGAAGCTTATTCATTCATAAATCTTGAAAGGAAAGCGCACACAACATATGGAAGTGTTTTTCCCCCGAACCAAGTCAACATGGTAGCGTTATTATCCACGGCAGCATGAGAAGCTTAGAGCCGGGAGAGGCCAGCTCGGCTTCTCTTTGCACAACAGAAATTATTTTTTAGACACTGGTATCTGATGGGGGGAGAAGCACCCAGCAGCAGAGCGATCTCTAGAGTCCCTCCACATATGGAGGTGGTTATATCAAATGGCGCGTTCTCCGGCAATTCCCCCAGTTGCAAAAAAAAAATCACTGAAATTCTTATCCCAGTCTGTCTCTGCTGTCCATTCTCCTATTAGGCTCACAGCAGTACACAGTCTTCACGTCTGTTGAGTCTCGTCTTCATCATTATTTCTTTCTCTGCAGCAGTGCTCAACTCGTGATTAAAGGATCTCAAGTTCTTATTCCAGATTTGAAGACAAAAATGCCTCCCGTGGTTTCGCTGCCAGGCTTTGACTTTTAAACATCTTTATCTACCATTGCTATCGCCCTCGTTTAAACCTACAATTTAAATCAAGCCTGAACACGTTATATTTCATTTCTTTGTTTATTTGTCTGACTGTTGTGGTCATCGAAATCTTTTTCGAGTGAGCAGTGGACCGATGTAGAAAGAACTTTCACAGAAAGAGGAGGAACAAGAAAAAGGGGGAAAAAAACTTTAAAACTATTTTGTGTGCTAATTGCTGTTATGTTTATACACTGAATTTCCAAAAGATCAGAGTCAGATAAACAATATTTATTGTACCGTGACAAGAACTCAGGAATTTTCCTTCATTTCAAACCAAAGAACCAGGACCAATTTGGTTAGCAGGATTATGGTTCCTGAACAATTTTTTTAAGCTCCTACCCAGGGTAGAGACAAACAAATGAGACAGAAATAATTAAAGGAGCTATTGCTTTCTGAAGGTCAGCAATGACTTAATTATATTTTAAGGCAGAAAATAATGATTAGAGCAATTGTATCCACTCCATAGACTCCACCATCACACAACGTTTACATTGGTCCATTAACCTGAATCTTTTTTTCCTGTTTAGATTTTCATTCTCTCACCCCCAGACATTTCTGACCAAGAGCAAAGTGATCTCATGTGACTTTTGCTGCTATATTTTGATACAAGTAGATGTTTTCCTGTATGAAACGGAACCAAACCAACCAGTAAATGCAACATTGTAACAATTTAGTCTCTGATTGAGACCAGATCAAACAAACTACATGTCTGAAAACACGCTAAGAGAGGTTGGCTCTGGTCTGGAACAGCTACTGATGTGGACCTGCAAATCCCATTCAGAACATTGTATGTGATATTGGACTGAAATAGATAGTAAAAATGTATGATCTTAAGTCCTAAAAAAATTCTGTTCTGAAAATCAAAAGGTTGGTGAACTGAGTTTAGGCAAGTTTTTACTCTGCTCCATTCTTGATGATTTCCAAGAGCAACAACCCATAACATCAGTTACTTTCTGATTATGTGCATGACAGGTAACTTTAATAAAACCTCTAAGGTTATTTTAGCATTTATTTAAAAAATGCAACCTTTAAAGCCTCTGTACTGCTGTGACCATTTTGAGCTGCACGAGGTCAGACAACCGCATTTCCTCCGGACATTAACATTCACTAGCATCTGCTTCAAAGAAAATCCCTTTACAAATCCAGGAATGTATCTCTGCTGGATTTCAAGCTTTGACATTTCACCAATGTGGATGTCCCTCTGGCTTAAAGGCTTGAAAAGTGCATCTTCAGCGCTTCATAGTATGTATTATTCCCCCTTATTTGCCAACTGAACTCTGTATAGGTTATATATAATTCATTTTTGTTCCCCAGCCATGGCAAGGTCAGATCTATTTGGATAGCATTTCAGCACCAACTAATATAAATATGTATTATTGAGGCAAGCATTTTAGAATTCCACTCTTCCATTTTACTGCATAGATGTGTCAATCATATGACAGTAACAAAAACTAAGTAATATGCAGCGACTGTGTGTGTGTGTGTGTGTATAATTTACAAATGAGCTTTTTTTTTTTGCCCTTGAAACATATTTGATTATGCCTTTCTTTCATTATGCATCTATAAATGTGTCTCTATACCAGAGAAATTCCTGTTTATATATTTATGTATTTATCTGGCAAATAAAGAGACTCAGCATTGTTGAAATAACCCACCACCCTGCTGAAAATTAAATACTGTGGTCATGGATGAATAACAGTTTGGGGATTTGGTTTGCATGTGATTAAAATGCAGAAATAATTGGATGCATGTTGACACTCAGGTCAACCCAATTACTGTAATAAGAGGTGTATTTACATTTTGTCTTAGCTGCAATGACATTAAACACCCCAAGACTCTCTGGGTCTTACAAAACACTAATTCTATGCAAAATCACCTGTTTAAATCTACCATAATTTTTTGACACATTCTGCACCCTATATTATTCCTCATTTTTAGGAAAGTAAATAAAACAAAGGCAGTAAAAATTCAGCCCCATCATTATATTTAGATTTTCTTCCACGACCTGAGTCCATGGCCCACTTCAGACACCCTGCAGGGCTGGTATGGAAAAAAAAAGCTCTGCCATCGATCACTGGGTGCACATGTCAAGATTGCCCTAATAAAAACGAGGTGTAAATAATGTAGGGGGCAGATATGGCGTGCAGCACCATTTGCTGTGTGGAGATATAGGTTATAAAAACACAGCAGCACCATTTGTCTCAATCTGAGCAGCTTCACTTTCCTCTTCCACCATTTCAGAAAATGCCAGATTTTCAGTGGGTTTTGAACAAGATGTTTGGTTTGAGTTTCATGCTAAAACCTTTGCACACAGGTAAAGGAGATGTCTGTAAATATTTGAGCATCTTAACATGTGTTCAATACTTTTATGTCTCAATGCTAAGTCATAAACAGAGTTCAGTCCAAAACAAAAACACAGAAAGAACTATTACTGGTGCAAGTCTTTTCTGCTTATGTCAAATCAAGATTCAAGTCAGCACATTTGTGATTCAAGTCCAAGTCAAGTCTGTTGCGCAACTTGAGTTCACACCAGTGTTATTCATATTCTAGACTCTGGACTCGCTCGAAGTGAATCCTAGTCCATCATTTTCAGGTGGACCAGACTTACTGCAGATTCGCATTTCACAATTTTTACAAGGTCTGGAAGAACCTTCCATTCTTCCATTTGGCCTGAGCATCCTGGTTTTGTAGTGTGTTTTGTGTTTGTGTAGTTTTATCAGGACTGTGTGATGACATTTCCAAGTCATAATACAAACTCCCCGCAATATTACAATTTGGTGGCATGAAAGGCATCTCCAACTTTTGACACAAACATGGCCCCGTAAGTGGATGAAAATGAAAGACGTTCTCAGCGATGCCTGTGAGTCTCATTGTTTCTAACTGGGGAACCTGGTGGGCTGGTTATTGTGATATGCAGAGTAGATGCTTTGATATATGTCTCACTGTCAAAATTCATACATTTCAGAATGCCATCTGAACAGCGCTACATGAGTGTTTTCTCCCAGCACAATGGAGATGTCATAAAAGGGACATGTGGAAAGCTAAAGCCCCATTCACTGACCCTGGAGAACACAAGAGGAAACCCCCTCACTGATTAAAAAAAAAAAAAAAAAAAACATCCCCCCTTCCCCATCAACTGTTGTGGAGTACACTCCTGTAGGTCCATATATGATGGTAATGAGAGCAGGAAGGGAGGCAATGACTTTGTAAGTGACTAGGAACTGATATACGAGTGCCCAGTTAATTGGTGTCTTTTATGAGGTGATGCATTTCATGTCGCTCTGTTACAGAAGCTCTGGCTGAGTTCCCATCCGCATGATGTATTTATGACACAAAGCAATTTTCTTGATGAAATATTTATGATGGTAACTTTAGTTATTGAGTTCATGTACACATGGGTCTACAGTGTCCGGTTACTGTGGGAGTTTGGCTTTACACTTCAGCTTTTCGGCAGAAAGACGTCATTAATCACATCACGTGTCATTTCAAGTAATTACATTAATTTGTAATTCTAATAATTTGAGAATTTATTATTAAACTGGGATTTCCACCAGCATGGAATGTGTGTCAGCTAGAGCCTGACCAATATGGATTTTTGAGGCCCATTACTAATATCCAATGATAACATATCATCCAATAATATCTAGTATAGCAGACATACAATACATACATCTGAGTAAAATCAATGCGGGTTGCATGGTCAGCTGTACACTATACATAGAGGCCATACTTGATGTTGCTATCAGTCTTCATCTGCTGACATGACGGGTCACCTCAGGTTCACACCAAACTCACAGTCTCATCAGTGTAGCCAAAATTAAAAATGACTGACAATCTTTCAGGCATGATGCCGGCAAGAGGAGAGCAATCCAAAACCAGTCCAACCAAACCCCCAGTTCATGTGGTTTCTTTTTCTTTGCCAATGAACATAAATGTCCCATTAGAATTCAAAGCATCACCAGAGGAGCTGCTCTCTGTCTTCGTTTGGAGGTAAAGCGGTAGAGGGAAAGAGGTGGTAGCAGCTGTATGATACCATTGAGTCTGTCACTCTGCTGTGACCTCAGGGCCAAAGAAAACTCCCCGGTAACAGCCTGTGGATTGTGCCTTCACCTGGCTGAGGATATAACATGTACATTCATGAAAGTGACCAGCTCATACCTTTCTGCAAGGACAAGGCAGTCTTTCAGCCTGCTGCTGATTTCCTCAACCCAAAAACTCCCTCAGATGAGTCATCCAAGAGCATTTTGAGGCACTCAGTTGGTCTATATAACTTAGAATTATATGCTACTCTATTAATTTTGCTACTTAACTTCTTATTGTTTTGGAAAGCAGAATTTCCTCATAATAAAATTATTTGACCACTCTGTAAGTGCTCATATAAACCCAAAGTTTTTCTTTACCTATGCTTGCAAAATTTAAAATCTCTACGCTTACACTTTCTATACCACAGTTCTTATTGGGAAGAAATGGCCTTAGCAGGAATGACACTATGAGAGTTTATATAGACACTTAACTAACAACATTACTAAAAACTTTCCAGCAAAGCAATGCAAAGCAATTGACAATGCAGAGTATCTGAACTCTATCCATGGTGCTGAACACCGTAGCAATATAGTAAACAATGTCACAGGGGCCTATTTCAAGCATAGAGATGTATAATAGTTATGAGAATTCTATAACTTATATTTATGATTTCAAAACTTAACATCAACACCAACAGCAATGTTATTTAAGCCTGCAAACTTAGCTCATTGCAACATTAATGTCCATATGATCCAAAATATCACAATTAACATGAACGGGAACAAGGCTTGTCAGTCTATTTTGTGTCACTGTTATGCATAGTCATATCTCCAGACACATGCCTGGAGTGGTAAATGTTAGAATTGTTTTTCCTACCTTCCAGACTGCCATTGGTATCAGTTCATTCCAGTGCACTATACAAAAAAAAAAAAAATNAAAAAAAAAAAAAAAATCAAGTATGAATCAAGTTTGTATAAAGAAACTTGATTCATACTTGAGAAAGGTAATCCATCATAACAAATGAGACATCTCTTAAATTTTTCACTGAAGCTACATAATTTAAGTAATCCAACACTGAGCTACACAGAAGATAATGTATGTCTCTGCCAGGGGACACAGTCCCAGGAGAGGACGGCAGTTACAGAGAAAGTGAAATGACTGCACCCTCTAGAATCAAGTGTAATTGTGAGCAGGCGACAGCATGACCGAACAATTGATTTTAAAAGATTAGGGGAACTGAAATACAGGCGCTAGATAGATAGATAGATAGATAGATAGATAGATAGATAGATAGATAGATAGATAGATAGATAGATAAAATTTTCATTCTAGAGCATTATTTTCATTCTATAACACTATAACAGACCAGATGGATGGATGGAAGGAAGGAAGGATGGATGGTTGAAAGGAACGCAAAATAGCAAAAGTAATGATTCCCAAACAAGTAAAACTACAGGAATAAGCATTTAGGTTTTTGTACTGGGTTTCCATATAGTGCAATAAACTTTCTGTGAAATGAATGGCACTCATCAAAATATCATTAAAAATTAATTAGTTTGATTTTTTTTTTTTTTTTTTTTNTTTTTTTTTTTTTTTTTTTGCCAAATGAACATAAATAAGTCACTGTGAAAAACTTCAAAAACTCACAGTAACTCTGAAAAAACATGTTCTGGTGCCCAGCTGAGACTTTGTACAGGGCAGAGAGTTCAGGGGAGCAGCTGCAGCAAGATACAAGTTCTATAAACACGTCCTTGACAACCTTGAAGCATGAGGTTTGCCCAATATGACTGTGAATATTTTAAGAATCAACTGCTGCTGAAAAATAACACAGAGGAATAAAGATTTCTCTTTGAGAATGTTATTTTGCTACATGCTGTGATGTATGTAAAGCCAATCAACAGGGAGCCAGCAAGAAAAATCTTTAAAAAGACAGAAATGAAAGCAGTGCTGAATCACACATTTAACGTGTGCAAAACCTCATCTTGTTGTTCATGTTGGCATATAAACCAGCAGTGGCAGCACAATGTAAAAGTACTCTATTAGTAAAGTCCTGCATTTAAATACAAAGTATTCATGTCATTGATGCATTAATACTATATGTATCTGATACATGGTATTGATCAGTAATTCACATAGCCAAATCTGTAACATCTTTTCACCCAACAACATGGAAAATCGTGTATCTCAAACTTCAGACTCTGGAATAAAATAGAATTCCTCAAATCTGCAAAAAAAAGGCAGATTTATTCAACTGTAAACTGAGCTACAACTGGAGAAAATTGAGATTTTAAATATCCAGGTTTGGGAATTTTCATGCTTTAAGATCAGTTCAAGGATTATATGCTCCCCTACAGTTTCAAATAATTCTGCAATAGCGTTCCTTCCTTAAGAATCTTTACATATTATGTAAATTGCATTGCTTCATCATACTAAAACAAAACTGAGATACTAGGCATTTACCTGACAACAACAGCATCTTATGACAATTTTAGATTAAAGTAGCACAAAATACTCAACTAACGTATATGTGCCTCAAAGTTGTACTTAAGCATAACACTTGTAAAATGCATTTAGTTACTTTCCAACCATGTAAACCAACAAAAACAAAGTTATCACAAGCTGTGCAACGTTCAAAATCAGAAACAAATCACTGTGTGCTTCACATTTCCAATGCACTGTAAGAACGCTGCGTGACCCTCACACAAAGAGACGTGACACAACAGCCCCGTCAATCATAGAAGCTGTGTTTGTCTCTGGACTATTGGTGGTCTTTGGCCCTTCATAGTTAGAGGGCAGCGGGGTATAGAGTGGGTATAGAGTGGGATAGTGGGTCCCTGCATGGAGCCTAAAGACATTTGTGTCATGCAGGCGCCAGCTGGTCGTGACTACTGTAATCTCTAACATATTTTAAACAGGCTCCCAAGTCTTAGGTGGTACTCACCTCTGAATGCACTGCAAAAAAAAAAAAAAAAAAAAAAAAGAAAGAATGAATCAGGTTTAGATTAATCAAGTTCATTTTATTTTAATAATAATGCAGTGGTCTGTCTTATTCTGCCTTGTGTCAAGATACTCACACTCATTTGGAGAAAATTCTTAAAATATGTTGATTTGTACTTGAAAATGTTTCAAATAATTAATGATTGACTCAATAACAGTCAAACTGAATTCTTCAGATCAGTCTGGATTTTGTTTCTAATCACCTCTTCCCTATAAATAAATAAATAAATAAATAAATAAATAAATACTGAATAGTAGAATCTAGAGCAAATGGTCCTTGTTAGGTTTATTTTCCCTGTTTTTGCAGTGTGCAGGACCACGGTGGCAAATGGGTGAAGAATAATACTCAGAGATGTTTTCTGTTTTTGTCTTTTGGGGCTGCAGTTTGAAAGACATCAGCACTCACAGCCCCAGAGAGTGAATGGCCTGCTGTGTGGGTCTATAGGACAGAGGATTTCTAAAGACATGAGAAGTATGAAAGGAGGTTTGGAGAAATAAAGATAAAGTGTAAGAGCAAGCAGGGAGCAAACTGCTGGGTGCCGCCTTCCTCCAGAGCCATTAAGGAATATTTCGAATACCTTTCAGTACCTTTACTCATATTGACAGATGATGAAAGAAAACACAAAAGGGTGCAGGTTTCTCACCCAGAGCTGTTAACCTGAAATAATGTTAAACATCTAAGTATGAAGTAGGATGTTAACTTTCTCAGAGGGTATTTTCATGGTAAAAGCTTCTGAATTGGTGAAAATTATGGCATTAGAATCAACAGTTACCTGCAGAACCATATGTTTTATGCCCATTGATTTATAATGATGACATAATCCAGTCACTGGGGATGCCCAAGCCAGTGCATCCCTAGTGCTGGTCCCAAGCCCAGATAAATGGGGAGGGTTGCATCAGGAAGGGCATCCGGCGTAAAACCTATATGCCAGAGCAAATATGCAGATCACAAATGAGATTTCTATACCAGATCGGTCAAGGGCTGGGCTACTAATGACTACCACTGGTACTGGCAGGGTGCCGGTGGAAACTACGCTACCATCCACCATCTACTACCATCAGTTCCTATTCAGAGGACAAGGAGAGATGGAAACAGATGATCCGCTGTGGTGACCCCTAATGAGAGCAGCCGAAAGAAGGTTTATGATGATGACAGGTTGATGGTGGACCCCATCACGGTTTAGTCCTGCTCTCAAAACAGTCGTAATACTTCCTTTTTTGAATCGTTCAGTGTGTGATTCCATTTTTTGACTTGAGAATGAGCCTAAAATATTTCATCATCTAGGTTTTATTATCTTATATCACTGTTTTCCATCATTGAGCAGTTGAAAATATGAGCAAGAAGGTTACAAGTTCGTCTTCCCAGTACTCATCGACAAGCCTAGCAAACCCTGTACAAATCAAGTCATATTTTGCTATGAGGCAGTAAAAACCTTACTTATTGCCCCCTTAGAAAGCTGCATCTACAGTATGGTTTGATGTCCTAATTTACACAGCTATGGCGCTGAATGGCCATACAATTTCTCCTGGAGAGCACAGCTGAGAGCCAATACATCACGCAAGCTTGCTGACTTGAAATTCGAATGATGGCGAAGGCTGATATGCTCGGGGGGGCAGTTTTCCCCGAGGGCTTACCTGAGCCGTCACAGGCAGAAGACGACAGGCTTCTCCATCTAACAGCCTCTCGCTCTAATAACTGCAAGTCCCATCTCGGAGAAAGCCCACCGCGTGACTGATCAATGTCGACAGGTAGTTTCAAGGCCGCTGCTCATATTGCCCAGAACAGGGAGCATCACATTTTCCTGAGGGCTCAGCTGTATCTGCCTGTTACATTATAGAATAAACTTTATTTGTGTAGCACTTTTCAAAACGCAGTTACAAAGTGCTTTACAGACAATAAACCACCATGAATAAAGGCAGGAAGGTATTAGGTAAAAACACGGATGTATGCGCTTTTAGGTGTTCCTTCAGATCTAATTTTGTATATAACTCTGTCAAAGCACTTTTAGACTAGAAAAGGCTAAATTGTTTTGAAGAAAATGTGTGTGTGTGCTCACTTCAGCTGGAAAATTACAGCAGGAAATGCTGGAAAGAGCTTAAAAGTGTTAAAATACTGATTCTTTGTATCATCAGAAAATTATGGGAATGAAAACATGACATTAAGCAATCTGTGGTAATGCTTAGAAAGAAAGAAAGAAAGAAAGAAAGAAAGAAAGAAAGAAAGAAAGAAAGAAAGAAAGAAAGAAAGAAAGAAAGGGATGAAAAGAGGACAGAAAACTAAGAAAAGAAGTCTGTAAACAGGAATGAAAGATCAGAGAAAAGGAGAGAAAGGAGGAAGGATGTAGAGACAGGAAAATGTGAATGGGAAAATGGAGTAATGAGAGAATGGGGCAAGGCAAAGAAGAAGAGAACAAAAGAAAAATGCAAGGATGTAGAGAGTGATGAACTAGCAAAAAGGAAGGAAGGAAGCACTGGAAGGAATGAGAGAAAGAATAGAGAGAGGCAAGGTGGAAGAAAGAGATGAGAAAATGTGGGAATGAGAAAAGAGAGATAAAAGGAGAGAAGGAAGCAAGAAAGGAAATGCAAACTAAAAGTACTAAATTACAATTTAAAGCTATACTGTAATTTTTATTTTGTCAGGAGAGAGAGAGAGTGTGTGTGTGTGTGTGTGTGTGTGTGNAGAGAGAGAGAGAGAGAGAGAGAGAGAGAGACTCCTGAGTGAGGAGTGTAAAACCAAAAGCAAAACATCTGCAGTCTTTGAAGAAGGCTGGCTTTTCTAGACGAGCAAAAATAATCTTTTAGGTAATATTCTTTTTCTGGTTTCTACTTTCCTTTCTACGAAAACTGTGGACACACATTCTGATTGCCAACTTCAATATCCATCTCAACAGGCAGCACGTCATATGGTCAGAAGAAAACATCTGCCATTGGCCGGCCATAGTTTCCATGGAGACCGCAGTCTCCTTTCCTTCCTGAGAAAATGTAAACAGTGAGCGATTCATATAAATTGTTTCCTAATCTCGTTATTTCTCATTTCCATGCTGGAATGGATATTGGGTTACAACTGTGGTGGGAGTGAAGGAAGTGTTTGCGAAAAAAAAAAGAATAAATTTTCATAATTTAAAATTGCATTTGAGCACATGCTGGTATAGCACAGCCTGTCATCTACATTAGATTTGCCAGGAAATCCTCAGAAAATGATCACATATACAGAAGTGTAGCGATGGCGTGAACACACCGCAGAAAATCAACCTTTGCATTGCAGTTTTCAAATTAATAAAAGTGATTACTGAGACATCATATCCAAAACATTATACACACACATATTGGAAAACAAATCAGTATTTAATGAAATGTCTATAGCTTGAAAAACATACTTTTCAAGATTCAAGATAACCTTTATTGTCCCTGGGAGGGGAAATTTGTCCATGTCAAAACCCATGAAACACAGAAGAAAAACACCAGAACACAAGAGATGATACTGTTAAGATGTATGAGGAGGAAAGAATGGGATAATAAAATCTTAGATGAGAGATCAGCAAATAGCAGCCCATGTGTCAAATTTGGCCCTTGAAGAAAATAGTTGACCCAAGGAAGCCACATAGGGGCACCTGAGGGTCCAACTCTGAGCCCACAGCCTAATGTCTTAGTCAACAGCAATGGCTAAACCTGTTTTGATGGTGTGGAGAGATATTTCTTTTTTAAGGTTACAACAAAACTATAGAACTGTGCTGCCCTCTCTGAGTGTGCACTGTCACCATCTAGTATTTTTTTTTGTTTCAGTTTGAGTTTTGATAGTTTAGTTCATCATAATTTGCCAGACTGAGTAGAATTCTTACAAATAAGCAGCAGCATTCAGCTCGTCTTTTGGGTACAGAGCAACAAAGAACAATAAAGACCTCTGTCTGCTTAAAGTTCACATGTGCTTATATGCTCTTTAGAGAGTCTCCCACTTCCTTGTTTTTTTTCTGTACCTGAACAGGTATCTGTACAGTGGGTGGCTGTTGTCCTACAGGTTAGCCACTAGTGTTTATACCTGTTTTGTTGCACATTACCTCAGGAACATTTTTTTTCCAGAGCGGGTATTAGTGTCTTGAAATGGTAGATTTCTCATATGCTGGAATCTTTGCTTCAAAGTACTCCAACTCAAAATGTGGGAGATGAATATTTCTATCTGTGTCACTGCCTCTACCAAGACAAAATCTTCCTTTTATTCTTTTTTCCTTCAGTCAGCTCCTTTTTTAAACTGTAGACCTCCTTTGTAATGTCAGATCAATCAACTGGGTTTGAGGGAGATTGAAGGTGAGTTATGGATTGCAAACCCTCCTACTTCTGTCAAGTAAGGATGACCTATATGACCATACTAATCTCTGACTCTTTTGTCCAACTCTTGATGACACTTTACCCACAGCCCCCTCTTCTTCTCCTTTGTTTTTTTTTTTGTTTTGTTTTGTTTTTTGTTTTTTTACACTGAAACATAAGACAGAGGGGGTTAGCCGCTTCATGGCTCCCGCATTTGCTGCTCTGCTGGATTTCAAAAGGAAGAGCTATCCATACGCTCCAGAAGCAAAATGTGCCCAGGTCAGACCACTATATCATGTCCAGATATGAAAAGACAGTCAGTGGGGTAGAGGCCCATGAAATAAACACTTCTTGACCACTGGAACCCTTTACATTTATCATGACTCCACAGCATGTAAAAGAAAACACATACAGTATCGATTAATGGAATTATAACATCATCCGGACTCATATCTTCTAACACTAAAGCTAATTTTCAAAGTGCCACAATACACTGTAAAACATGATGCTCTATCATTCAAAACAAATCTTTCTTCATCAAAATGTGCATCTGTCTTCACTGTCAATAAGTGCCCACAATGCTTGCTATTTCTGCCAAGCTGTAAAAGAACAAATGATGCCCAAAAATGGTGTTCACAGATAAGTGTGCAGGTGTTAAGGACTCAATCATACTGAACCATTCTGAATTATCTGTAATCAAGTGTCATTTTCTTGTGCCGTGATCTACCTTACTCAGTGTTCTTTCAAGATACTGACGCTCATTTCTAAACAAGCCTGTTTTTCTACAAGTTTCCTACAAAGTGATTTATTGAGAATCCGTCACATTGATCTATTTTTAAAAAACAAACTCGTCTTGTACTCATGACAGATTACTGGGATATTACTTTTCAAATTAGATTCTCATCAGCTCTATCTGAAAAACAGCCTGAATACTTTACTAGGGAAAATCCAGACTAATTATCTTAAAAAACAGTCTAAAAATCTGGTGCATATGATGCTTGATAAGAAAAAATAAGATTGAATAATCTTACAACAAGATTTTGAGACTTTCTTGAATTCCTGTTTTTTTTTTTGTTTGTTTTTGTTTTTTTTGTTTGTTTTTTTTTTTTGCATTGTAAGCTTGTTTTCTGCTAATGCAGGAGGGGTATTGATGCCACATACATGCTACAGTACCATTCAGTACCATTCATCATATTTTGCACTTTCCTGCTGGAAGAAGCAAAGGTTGTATCGGTGGTTCACATAACACCCAAAGACCTACAACCCAGTGAACTAGAAAGTATATCACCACCCCCACAGCGTACTCACGTTTCTGTTTGTTTCCTGCTGTTCTGTGGTGGATCAAGTTATATGCTATGACTAAGTTAATCCTCTGCATTACATCATCTTTTTGTGTTAAGACTAATGTGTCTCAATTAATGAAGTGAATACGGTCTTTTTTGTTCTGCAGAACAAAAAAAAAAGAAAAAAGAGAGATGGATTTTACAAATCTAATTAATCATTTCTCTCTGGCTCTGACAGAACAGTCTGGTGTTGTATATTAATGGCACTAAGTAATTAGTGAAGTGGAGACAGTCTATTATAGTCATCATTGTTGTCATCTCATCAGGGTTATTACTTTTTAGAGAGAACAGGTTAACTGTTCCTCAAGGACACGTATCGGGAGAGGATACGATCATCCTCACTGACCTTAACAGTGCTTTCATCGCGATCCACTGAGGAACGAGGGAGTTCAAAAGAGTTCTGAGGGCAACGTGCCTTCGATATAAGTGTTTGGAGGAAAGTCAAGGAAGGGCAAGAAATGATAAATGGCCTGGACTCTTGACTTAGACCGGCCACATCAACATTCTCATTGGCAAATTAAATAAATTATTCTAAACACATATTTATTAATTATGATCAAAACGCGGCTATTCCACCTGACCTTATTTGGGTCAGCAGGTTGCTCCCTGAGTCCAGTTGTCAGCACATACTTGTATAACATGTTTTTTTGAATTGTATTGGTCCCAGTGGCTGATGTGAAGTGGTCCACCAGGTACACTCCAGATGGTCAGTATGCTATCTGGGTGTAGGCCTCCATCAGCAGACTGCAAGTCAATTTTGCTAAAACGATCCACGACTGAGCAATCAAATGGATTTCTGACATGACAAAAATGCTCACGGTAATAGCATAGCTCGCTAACAATACAGCGAGAGAGCAAGTACAGTGGACTAAATGCCGCAGTATGATTCCTCCAACATGCCTGTCGGAGAGTTGGAAGGTCACAGAAACCCCCTTTCCACTGGGCAATTAGAGGAGGTCTCAATTCTGTAAAGAGAATCAAAAGTGAAAGTGTGTGCCATTATACCCATTTATATGCCTGTTTATAAGCGACTGTGGGCATTCTGAATAGGTGTAAGCAAGATAACCTCCTGACAAGGTCTCTGATAAGGTCTCCAATCAAGTCAGACGGCCTGGATGAAATATACTGCAACCTTTAGTCGATGGAGACCAGGATGCATACAGGCACATTGGTGCCTGTATGCATCCTCTTCATTATCAAGATGAACAGCAATGTGAGGGGAAAAAAAAGGTCACTTCAATCATACGTCTACTTGGCATAAGTCAAGTCTCGCAGGAGATCATTTGACTTTCAAGTCTCAGGTCTTCATTTTCGTGATTTGAGTCTGACTGAGGTCCAAGTCTTGAAGTCTACAGTTCTGGTTGTTTATAATTAGCCAAGAATAAGTACCAATAAATTTAAACTGTGAAAAATGAATGTCTAAATTGTGCTCATATCTTCCACATTACTCATCTGCTGCTGCAAGGCAAAACGTGCTCAGTGTTTCTTCTGGTAACACTATCAAATTGTCAAAGAGATCAGCAGGAGAGACTGAAATGCACCAGCTTACCCACATAATCACACATCCTTCAGTGTGTTTATATATATATATATATATATATATATTTGCCTCACTCCGTCCCTTCACACTTAAATCCCACAGCTTGTCTCATTGATTTAGGGTTATTACCCTTGTGGGCAACAGGGCTGCGTAGTGGAAGAGGCCTGGGATTAATGAGGCCAGCGATAAGAGCGCAACAGAAACCCATGTCTCTGTACTTAATAGCTCCTGAGATGAGGTGTCTTCCATGCTATAGCTCTGCAACCCTTGGGATTTCATTACACAAAGACAAATGGATGATCCCGGCACAGCTGAATTTTGGGAATGGTGAGGGGAAGTGTGTGTGTGTGTGTGCGGNGGGGGGGGGGGGTTGGGCAATTAGCCTAATCAGTGGGAGCTGGTCTCAAGTGGTGTGGAATCATGCGATGAGGCATGCAAGTGCATACAACAAAGGAAGCGGAACATTCGCTATCTGAAAAATGCAAAAGATCAGAGCAGGAATGTACATTTTTCTTTCGTGTTCACAATAGCTGATGGAGAGTACTTTCTTTTTTTTTCCCCACAACCACAGGTGATTTTTTTTAACATGGAGAAAGAAAAAAAAAAAGCCCCAGATGAGAGCTGGACTGCTGCCAAAGTGACCAGCAGAGCTGAAAAGCCTGCTGATCACAGATAAATTTATACCAGCATGTGGCTGATGGTTATTTCCTATTCTTTATTCACACAAAGAGGTCAACTGCAGATTAGAGCAAATATTACTCTCCAAAAATCCTAGAAATAACAAAACTATTCTGTGAAAATGTATCTAGTGAAATATCTATTAGCAAGTTAAAAAAAAAAAAAATCTGCCAATGTGGAAGAGAAAATGACTTAAAANTTTTTTTTTTTTTTTTTTTTTTGGCAATTTTACATTTCATTGAATTTGGCTTTTATTTGTCACCCATGGCCAGATTTATATTTGACGTTAACCATGTGTACATGTATGCAAAAAGGCTGCCATGCATATCCTGTGTTCATTTAATTTGTTGGTTGTGCACATCGTCTGGAATAAACACTTCACATTTAAAGTAAGGGAAAATGGCTCTGGAAGAGCATCTATTTGAACACAATTTGACCTCTCCATTGTTGCCACTAGCTGCTGTTTCTTTCCCCTTCATAAGTACTAATTTATCAGATTGTTGCCATCTTTGTTTAGATTGTTGAATGTAATTCAACGTAGTTTTTGAGGTGTTCTGGTGCCAACCCCAGATTTTTAATGCTTCAGCACTCACATTTCCCCTTGGTGCATATACTGTTTAATCCTCCAGATTGACATAAAGTATGAAAGCGCAGATATGAGAAAGACCACTCATCTCCCCTTCAGCGTATTCAGCATGTGTGTTTCTCTAAGAAGTTGAATGGATCCACCCTTTAGAATTAAAATGTTTTGCTGCACTTTGGTTTTTGTGTCTTCCCATATGGTCTTCGATAAGACTAGAGACTAAACAAAGGAGAAACTGCAAAGGAGAAAAGAAAGCCTCTGTCATCATGAGTGAGACATATCTCATTGTCATATATCTGAGCTCAGCCTTTGAGATCATGAGTCTGCTAATGTTTCCAGTTGGATCAGGACTTCAAGCGCTTGTTTTAATTGCACTTGTTTTAATTGCTCCCAGAGAAAGAGGTCAACGGTCAAGGAGTAACAGATTCCATAAAGGGATTACAGTAATCTGAATACAAAATATTAGCAGCTGTTAATACTCTGTTAGGAAGTGTAAGAAATTATTTCTCTTCTTCCACTCTTGCATCCTCTCCAGCATGTGCTGCTTTGAGTTTACATCCTTTGTATTCTGAGAACCAAGATTTTTATTAAAAGTAATTGGATTATCTTGACTTGTATATTAGAACCATATAATTTAACAAAAAAAAAAAAAAAAAAAAAAAAAAAAAAAATCATAATCTCACTCATATGAATATAGTATGTCCTTGTCTTCAGTTTGAAATCAACTAATCTGTTGAAGAAATGGTAAACAGATGTTGGTGGAAGAACTTTACTTTGCTGAAGTAAAACAATGTAAATATAAATGTAAACTAATAAACTAGTATTAGCCGCAAAAGTATCAAAAGTAGCCATTGTGAAAATGAGTGACATTAAGTTTTGCTGTTGAATGAAAACCTTGTATCTCCAGTTTGAGGGATTTTGCCTTCAGATCAGTTGAAGTAGGAAAAAAAACATAAGGAAGAAAAAAGAAAAAAATAGAGAGAGAGAAACAGAAAGAAAAGTGAAAACTGTAAGTGGAGTAAAAGTTGAACATTTCTCTCTAACATGTAGCACAAACTCTGACAGAATGGAAATACTGTATTCAATTAACATTCCCAAACATTTACTCTCTTTAAACAGACAGTAGATACTTTCAAAAACCATTGAACCCCTGATTAAGGCAGTTTGTCCCACTGTTCATCAAATAATCAATAGTAGTTCTGCTGGTGAGCTCACAGGTATGGCTTAATTTAAAATGAAACACATAAGGAATGTCATAGAGAGCTGTAAAAGCACATGCATGCTCATCAAAACAATCACTGAATAAATAAAAGTTAAAAGAAACAATTGCAGTGTGCATGCAGATATTATTTGTGTATTTATTGAACATTTAAAAGAAATCAATATTACAGTCAAAACATCAGCAGTGGTAAAGGATCGCACCACTAAAAGCTTTTATGGAAATACTTACAATGGCAAGCATAAAATCAATAAGTGCACACATCCACTCGCTATGGGGAGTCATTAGAAGCGTCTGAATTGAATTCCCTCATACATCAAGCGTGCTGAAACACAATGGACTCTAAATCCTGTTTTTCAGTAGCTGACTTGACATGGCTTGGCTTCTTGCCATTGCGTTGACATGAATCTACTCCAACAATAAAGCTAAGAGGAGATCAAATGCTGTCCTCTCCTAATTATTTGTTATCCTGCTAGTTTAATGACCTGTGTAACGTGACATTACAACCATGAATAGTGATGATGAGGAGCACGATTAATATCCTTTTTCACCCAGACAAAAGCACAAACGCAGTAAATTACAATCCAGCAGGATGAGTTTGTCCACCATTAATAACAACTGATAACTTTGGAAAATAACAGAAACTGAAAATATAAAATGAAATTTGCCAATACCAAGTTAAAAAATATTTCACTGGATTAAGTAAAAATGACTCAAAATAGGCATAAAAATGAAGCCACAATAAAACACTATTTGACCTTAAAACTAGTGATCAAAAATGTTGATTTGAGTGTTTAACTTTGTTTGAGAAATCTAACTTAAATTTAAGTTAAAAGCACTTGAAACTACATTATTTGTCTTTTAATTCAGCACATGAAAGGAGTTAGTGTCATAAAACAGGACCACCTTTTTTTTTTTTTTTTTTTTTTTTGCCTAACCTTACCCACCTGAATCATCCTTCAGTTGCCATGAGCAGATAGTGTAGGACAACATCATTGAAAATGAACATTAAGATTTACATTACAGTGCATGGAATACATTAAATGTGAACATGTCACCAAAAAACATTGGCAGTGAATGTTTTGCAGATGTGATTTATTATGAAAATGTCAATGTGTTGATAAAGAACATCATAGACTACAACATTCAAGACAAACTCTGTTTTTCTATGTTCTTGCCCACCATCTTTCTTCAGATGAGAATTGCGTAATATGCAAAAAAATGCCAAACTGGACAGTTGCATCTTGTTAGTGCCGCTCAAAACATGACGTTCCCCACTGTGCCAGATGTTAATTGGACAATCAATCTCTCCTAAATTGTTGTGGTCCGAGGCGTTGGTGGAGCGCTTTATCAATGTCATGATGTCAGCAGTTTTCCTGTCCTCATTTCCTCCCTTCAGTAAGCTGCAAAGTTCAGAAGTTGCATGGAAGGATTTATCTGTGTGAATCTCTCAGGCTCAGAATAGTGAAGAGAAAAGGCTGAGAGACGGACAGATACAAATGAGCTGCAGCAGCTTTCCAGGTGATTTATATTTCTTTACAGGATAGTTCACAGGGGGAATGCACCTCATCTGATATCTGCTACCTTTGACCCCCAGCCAAGCTTTTACAAGTTATCTCGTCAGAAACCCTGGGAGACCTTAATCCCACCTCCTTTAGCTTTAACTCTAATGGCAGATGTTTATTAAAGGGGATTGTATCCCCCCTGACTTGTTCCTCTGATGGAATTCAGGTGGCAGGAGCCAACAACACTTGGAAACCTCATTAGAGACTGCATTAGAAATGACCTTTTAAACCCCACATCTGTGCTGTATTTCATCATCATGGACAGTACCTGCAGATTCGCATTAGATTCGGCTTCTGTTTGAATGAATTAGAATGTGTATTGATGTCTGAATTTGGTTAGACACAGACGAGTGCTCTGGCTGGTGTTAGAAAGCAAAAACAGACACCTACTGTATTATGTCTGAGAAATGTAAGTTTCTTAAGTCATTTGTTTTGCTCTTGTAAAGCCTAAAGGGATTTAGTATTGGCAGGAGAGTTATGTGCTGAGAGCAAATATCTTGTTTTAAAACAATTCAGTGTTATTTTTTTTTTTCTTATCCAAAAAAAATAATCTTATCAAGAACCAGATGCTTGAGCTTATGAGGCGTGTTTGAGGTAATTGCTCTTGATTTGTCTCAGGAAGACAATCAATTGGTTTGTTTTCAGTCTGAGCAGACATCTGAAAAGTGCATTGGATTGTTGACACATTAATATTCCAAACATGTGTTATGAGAAAACAACATGACTTATTATGGGTTATTTGAAGAATCACAATCAGACCACTCTGCACAAGTTATTTTGTCTTTTATTGGGTTCTATAGGTATAATTTTCTTAAAAGGTGAAAAAAAAATCTGTAATCTGCAATCAATTTGTTTTGGGATTTTTTTGTAGAGAAGGACAGACAGCAAGAAAAAGACACGTGATTTTAGAAAATTCTTCCACACTTGATTGTCATGTGATCCACTTTCAATTTAGTCCTTCCCCGCATTGCTTTGGAGGCATTGTTTGTTGTTTACTGGTAGAAATGGCAAAATTATTTTAAGACAAAGAAAAAATATTAATTGCATTGCTGATTCAGATTTAAATGTTTATGGACAGAACCTCAAGGTGAATTTTAAGATTAGGATGTGTCCAGCTTGAGGACTTCAGAATTCCATCTCTGTTTGTTTGCAGATGATGTAGTTCTGTTGGCTTCATCAGGCTGCGACTTCCAGCATGCACCGGGACTGTGGAATGAGTAATATGAGACCAGTTCTCTGTGGAAAAAAAATAGTGGATTGTCCTCTCCAGGTGCAGAGCAAGTTGCTTTCCTCAGTATCTCAGCATCTTGTTCAATTGTGAGGATAATACTGAGTGTGAGATCGATAGGCGGATTAATGTGGCATCCGCATTGATGCAGGTGCTATACCATATCGATCTATGTTTCAAAAGAATGAGATCACTGATACAAGCAACACAAATGAGCTTTACTGAAATAAACTCACTTAATATTGGAAAATTTGACTCAACTGCATAATATTTTTGCTTGTTTCTTGGAGTCAAGACAAGTTTATTTGTTTAGCCCAATATCACATACAATGGTTCAAAGGGCTTTACAAACCCACACATTAATTCCCAGCCCAGCTCAAGCTCTCTAAGAAGATGATGAAAATCTCCCTAAATGGAAGAAACTTCGGGAGAGGAATTCAAAGAGAGATTCCCTCTCCTCTCCTAGGTGGGGAAGCAGATGCATTACAAAGAACTTCTAGTAGAGGAATTGTTTGCAGTTTAGAATGGGGCTGTTTTAAAATCCTCAAAAATTACTTACAGTGTTTCTTAAGTTAAGCGAAGTTACCTCATAAGCTCTGAAACCATTTTACTGATTAGTTGACTTATGAAATAGCCTTAAATTTCTAAATAACATGTTCATTATTCTGCAGGGGAAAAAAAGCAGTTGACCAAAGGATCTGTGACTTTACAAACCAGCCATCCTGTTTTATCACAAATCAGATTATGAGTGCATGCACTTTCATTTTTTGGAATCTTCTAGTGAGACTTATTTGCATTTGCAGACCCAACATAAATGTCAAACTGTTCTCTCTGGCTCATTAATAATAAAATAGAGCATCCACATCCCATAGCTTGTGTGGCATTTTTGGCAATTAACAGACTGGCTGTTGTAATTTCAAATGCTGCCCTTAGGGGTCCAATATGCATATGATAAATATTTAAATGAAACTGCTGTCAACAATCAGCTCGGGAGAGCCAGATTTAGGCAGTAGCTATTTAGCCGATGTCAGTCAGTATGAATTTTTAACTGAGAACCTGCTTATCCTGTAGCTAAGCAAGATTCATTTATGTGTAGCTATACATACATCAGCATATTGCATAGTATAATCAATGTAGGATGACAAAGCTGTAATTTAATTGCAGTCTTGGTTTCACTTGAAAGTGTAGCTGTACATTATTAGAGTTTTTTTTTAAGTGGTTATTCATCTATGGAGAAATTGCTTACATTTATTGCTCTGTTTACCTGCTCCCCTCTGTTTCTCGTTTCTCATAGCTATAGCAGGTGACAGCACACACAAATGCACAGATTTCAGCTTTAAAGGGGATGTATTCAAGGGATTTACATATTCTTACTTTCATTTGGGGCTCTATATTTAAATCATTGCTGTGCTATAATGAGCAAAAAATTATTTAGGTAGTCTCTTTATAGCCCTCTCCCGAAAAGTGCTCTATTCTAATTGGTCAGCTGCATCAAGCCTAAACTGGAACAAACTGATACTGGTCAAACACTTGCTTTTCAGCCTTGTATTTTATGGGTGTGTCTAACAAAGATAAACTTAAATGTGTTACATGGTGACATAAACATGTTACAGAAGTAAAGGACCAATCAAGAAACAAGCTTTCAGGGTAGTTCAGGAACTATGGGTTTGGTTTGCTGGATGCATTTCTCAAGTTCTTACACCTTGACCAAGTCCAGCACATACTCCCTATATTACACTGTAAAAAATAAAGGAAAATAACAAAAAGTATAATACTCCCCTTTAATAGAGTGTCAGGTTATGGAAATCTTGAGCCAAATAGAATAGCATCTACAACACTCTTCTCTATTGCAGCATTTCTTTGTTATTCAGATGATAAGACTACTGTACTTTTTACATGAAAATATTAATTGTGCAGCTTTAAGTAAACAACAGAGTGACTTCAGGCAAAATGGTCAAATAGCCATGTGTCTATGTGTATGTATACCTTCCTTCCAGCTGAGATTTTTCTCTAGGCTTCTGCTGCAAATAACACTGTTTTAACCTGTCTGGTTTAACAACAGTAAGAATTTTAAACGTGTCTTTTATCTGAGCTTTGACTCATTGTAGCAGCAACGTAATATCTGCTGTCCAAGTTCAGTACGATACACATCACATTTCTTGTAATATTGAATTTCATTTTATTAATATCTGTTCCATATTAAAAATGTTATTGAATCTTCATTGCTAAATAGCTTCTATGTTATGTGCATTTATCAGGATGTGTGTCTATTCGATGTCTTGCAATATTGTTAGTATGCACAGTGTGACAAATTCCTCTTTATTTATTTTTATCTTGCAAATAAAGTGAAACCAATGCTGAAACACTCAGTGGTGTGTGTAGGAACATACAGTACATTAAATTGTTCTGGATATAACTTGGACATTAGGGTTTCACCAATATAAGCCAATCAGCTTCGTAATGACAGCTCACACTTTCACTGAGCTCGCTGTGGTCTAGAAAGGCTCAGGAAGTTTTTGCTTGAGACACACATCATTTCAAGTACAGCAGGTTGTATAATGTGATTGGCAGTTCCTTCCTTCACTAAGACGTCAACATGAACCTGTTCCTACAGCTGATTGGACAAGAGCTACTTGCTGGTCTTTGCTTCCAGTTTTCAAATTGGAAAAAAACATGGCAGCTGTCCTGGAAGTGTCAAATTTCTCCTAGACTATCTGCTAAAATCAGTTTCTGAATAAATTTTAGGTAAAAAATAGGTCGTGAAGTTGCAGACTCATGTGTCATTTCATATCTATAACACCTTTAAATGTTAGTTCTCAAGGGTTAGAGGTTTTGAGAGTTGGCAAGTCAGGTTACCAAGTGAACAATCACCATAGTTCACTTTTTGCATGGACGGGTTTCTGTCCAGGCTCAGTAGATCCTCAGAGGACTTGAATCCTGTGGCATCAGTTGAGGTCACAGAATGGTTTGCCAAACACAAGATGGACACACTCAAAATAAAGTTGCCAATAACCAATTTCAAAACAAAGTCATTCCTATCTTCCCAGGGTCCTATGTTCCCCAGCCCCATATAGCACAACACATCACATAATGGGTCAGGATTAGGATTATTCTGTTAACGCACCATTAATGTGTGTTAACAGAATACTGAACTGGGAACATAGGACGTTGGGTACACAGATATGCTCCCTTTCAAAACAACATGATGGACTCTGCCATTTTTTTTAACCTCTATGATAAACAGGAAAGTAAAAACCCATAAAGAAGTAAATCCTGATATCCATAGATCTTTGTTTTTGAAATTTTTCCCTGTAGGGGGTTCTGATCAAATTCTCACTACTAAAGTTATGATTATTATGTGAACACGTGATGACTGTGTCCTGCATTCATCCTCACAACATAAAGTTATGCATTTGCAAGATGCAATACATACAAAAATCATATGAGCAGTAATGTCAAGTTTTGTCAAGTGATGTCAGCGGTAGTGACAATAAACACAATTTAACTGCTATTAGTGTTTCTGGACATTTTACTTGGATTGAAAACATCTCATCAGTTGCCAGTTTGACCTTCATGTAAAATTTCCTGAAGTGTTGATAAACTGGTGATAGCCTAAAAAAAAAAAAAAAAAAAAGAACATTTACCAACAGCTATTTCAAGCTAATTTCACAAAGCAACAGGTGACGGCATTGTTCAATTAATTCAATTGTTGTTCAATTTAGTTATATGCCAATAAAGAAAGAGAAAACCACTAGCCAATGTAATATTGACACCAATTGTGGATGTCAATGAAGCATGGTTGAAGCACTGGTTGAGAGGTAACGTACAACCAATGCTTCAAACAAACAAATGTAATCTGACATGGATCAAAGGAGCATACCAGTGATTTTGCATGTTTGGCCAAATAAACACAACCAGCATACACGTTGCATTATTGTCAACCATTTTCCAAAACATGCTACTAGCGATTACAAATATGCTGCTAAAATCAATTTGCAGAGACTTGAAATGTGGTTGAGGAAATTAATCCATCATAGAAAACATGTCAATTAATTTTTTCTATCAAAGTTACTTAATATAACTAATCCAACATGGAGCTACATGGAAGAAAATATATATCTCCACCAGGAAATATCGTCCCAGGAGAAGACTGTATTTACCAAGAAATTAAAACAACTGTGCTTTCTACAGTTGTACATCAGTGCTAGTTAGCGAAACATTGAATTTTAAGGTGGATGTATCATTTGAAATTTGATTCTGAAAGATTAGGGGATTGGGCAAAATAATCCAAAACATAAAATATGATTTTAAGTTTAGGAAAATGATTGGCAGTAACATAGTATTTATCGTGCTCAAACACGCAAAATGAGATATGGTCCTTTAAGGAAAACCTTTTAAAGATCCGCTTTGCAAAAGATACACAGCAGAAAATGCATCGACAGTTTGTTAAACCATTAGGATACATATACAAGGCAGTATTTGTTTAAAAAAAAAACTCCACATTATCTTTAAATATGTATCTCAAATGATCCATCCACCCATACCTTCATTTTAACTCCTGTTCAGTTTGCTTGTTGCTTATTTGATTCCTATCAATAAAAATGAACTCAGCAAGAGCATTTCCCAAATGTGGCTCCATCTGTTTTGTTGCGCTTCAAGTAAATGATCAGTTCACCTGATTGTCAACAAACTGAGAAGATAACTTGTTTCTTTGCCGAGATGCAGCCTGGGCCGTGCGGAGCTTGTTATCTCCAGCAGAAACGACTTCAGTCTGGTGGAACTGTGTCCTGTGTGTGTCCCTGCACAGATGCCTGTTGAAAAATACATGATGGCTTTGCTTAAGGAAGATGCAGGCTTATCCTCCCTGGGGTTGCTGGTGTCTAGATATTATCCATGTTTCCTTCACCGTCAGTGCAGCTATCATTGTTTACCATGCGAGCATAACACAAAGCACAGTATGAGGCAGTGTATCCATTCAAAAGATGGGCAAGGAAGTCAGTACCAACTGTGCAATGAATGCCATTATCTGTAGTCTGCATATTGAGAGACACCAAGGGCATCAACAAGAGCATGTTGTGTGTTTTGCCATGCTGTGAGCTGCCTTTCAATATATTTCCAAGGGCAGCTTTGGAAATGCACTATAGGGGCCCAGAGATAGAAAACAATATTCTCAATAGGCCATTGGCTAATGTTCTTTTCTCAGTTGAGAGAGAGAGAGAGCGAGAGAGAGAGAGAGAGAGAGAGAGAGAGAGAGAGAGGGAGAGGGAATGAAACCACCATGACCTTTAAAATTCACAGAGGAGAGGTGCTCCCCTCGGGGCTCTCAAGAGCGCCGCAGCCCCGGGGCAATATCATGCAATTCCAGCATAGTGTAAGAGTGTCAAGGGAGACCTTGAGTGCGTAATTTCTGGTATTACTCCGGCTGAACTTGAACTAAAAGGTGTTTTCTTTCATGGCTATATATACTCTGCAGGTGTTTCTGTCTGGAGTCTTCAAGTAAGGATGTGTGCATGATAAATATTGCAATGTTGCATCTGTACCAGATAAGATTTAATATAAGGAAAAATGCAGCTGAGTTGTCAGGGATGTAATTCTGATACAGAATTACAATTGTAGCTCAGAATGTGCCAGCAGCTACTAAAACATAAAACAACTAAAATAACAGATGAGTCAGTCTTGTTTTTTTCTTATTTACGTATAATAGGTAATCTTATATAAACAGTGCCACAAGACTGGTAGAACCCTTTTTCATGGCATGGTTTGTTGTTTACTAGCTTGGCAAAATGGCAAGATTTTCACAAGAAAAAAAAACTTCAGTCCTGTTTTAAAAAATTAACTTCTGAAATGAGAAAAATCACAACACACTCAAACTAGCTTCAAACACTTTTAACTAGAATTTCTGAAGTTTACTGTAGCTTGTATGAGGCTACAGGAAATTGAAATCTGTTTTAAACATTTTGCTATTGGGTAGTGTGTTGTTTTGGCTAGCTTTTTGTGTTAGTTGCAAGAAATCTTATTAACATGTAGCTTGTTTTATTTAAACCTAGAAAAAATTTTTACACTCTCTTTCACTTTGACTCTCCCTTTGATATTCTTGCTTATTAAATCACAGCCCACTGACATCATGGTAAACAATTTCCACGTTTCCATTTATTAAACATTTACCTCTTGCTGCCATTAGCTTCTAAGACCAGATTTTAATACAGGTCTAAAATATCAATAATACATCATACATAATTACAACAAATATGCAAATACTGTGTATACATGTGGGTCCACATGTGTGTAAGTGACTCACACAATTAGATGTGCACTCAATCGTGCAACTTAAACATGAAAATGAAAGACATTCCTGCTTCATAATCAAGGTGCTCCTTGCTCCCTTGCATCCAATATACATCAATCAATAGTTAATATCATCCTTGAGATTTCTGTTGCCTTTGACTACGGCAACTTTTATGCGTTCAATTAGCATGACCCTGAAAAGGATGCGTCCTCCACTGTCATGCCGTTTACATCCTTTCTGAATGCCATTTCCACCCATGGACGAGTGGTGACACAATGAACAGCCCCAGGTATTTTTCTCACGTCCTGAAAGAGGATGTGGAGGGCAGGAGTGTATACTCATAGATGTGTGTGAGGGGAATGGGGGGTGGGGGGAGTGTGGACTCCCCAGGGGAGCGTAGCACAAATCCAAGGGAACAAAAACACATCCATATTTGGCAGGGCTTTTGTCTCCCCTGACAGCTGAGTGTACTGAGGGGGGCCCACAGTAATGAATTGGATTAAACGTGAAAGTAAGAAAGCAATAGCTCCTCAAAGGCCAGGGGGGCGGTGGTGGTGGTGTTGGTGGTGATGGTGTTGGTGTGTTGCTGTACAGTTTCTACACCGAGGCAGATCAAAGATGCATTAAAAGTGTTAACTTACAGCGAAGATTAGGGATGAAAAATATTTTCCACCTTTTATGCTTATTAAAACGAGCTTTCTGGAAAATGATTGCCTCCTAAATACTGCCTCCCTTGTTTTCTCTTGTGTCAGAAGACCCAGAGAGATTCCCTCCTTAATGAGAAGAGATGAGCATGACAGTAAATCATATATGCACTGTGTACATATGAAGTGTGTACATCAGCAGTTGCATGCAGTCTGAGCTCATTCAAACACCTGATACCAAACGTCGGTGCACCACACAGAGCTAATTTCATCAGCCATCTTGCTCATTTTATATTCCATTACACTACACTCTTTCAGCATGACCTCAAACCTCAGTGGATTCCGTTTATTGCTGCACTTTAATGTATAAATCTCCTGAAGAGAGAACGGCAGTGAGTTTGATTTGCATTTTATTGAGCTTTAGATTGCGCCAGATAATGATGAGATGTGGGGGCAGCGTTAATGCTCTTAATGTTGACCACCACAGTGAGCCTCCTCTCTCTTCTCCACACACCTTCTATTAGATATGCTGCTTGTAATTACTTTCAGATATCCATAGCTCGGTAAAGGACAAGGCAGGGTGACCTCGCTGTGAGCTACTGACAAGGAAAGAATGAAGGATATGATTAAAATGAATTTCCTTGTGAATGTATACTCACATTAATGCAGGTGCCATACTGAATCATATCTTTGCAGTGCTATAAATTTGGGAGCATATAAATAAAGTCATATTCTATTGTGGCTAATGTATAATTGAAGAGAAGGCAAAACTTGCACAGCAACAGTATATTTTTAGCATATTAAAGAGAACATATGCAGATTTTCTGTGTTCTTATTTTTATTTAGGGGTCTATTTTGAAACCTTTACAGTGCTTTAATTCACACACACACACACACACACACACACACACAAAAACACTATAATTCACTTTTACTCTCCCTATGCAGCACCACTGTGCACATTGAGTGAAAATAGCCTGGTTTAGGTATGGCCTCTTTTATGTTCTGATTGGCCAGCTGCATAAGGCAACACCCACGGACTGTGAAACATGTATGCTGGCCCAACACTCGTTGCTACCCTCACACTGTGGGTGTGTCTAACCAGGTGTCTAGGTGTGTAAATTCACGTTTAACCTGATGATGTCAACAGGTTGAGGAAGTAAAAGACTAATCAGAAACAAAACTTTCAGGGCAGTTGTTGACCTGGAAGCATTTCTGGAGATGTGAACCTGAAATTTTACAATGTTGATAATGTTCAACACATTCTACTCACTCCTTATGCCAAATCTAGATTAATCCCTGGATCTGGGCTACATTTCACCATTTGATATTCCATCATGGGATTCACATGCCTGATTGTTTTCCAGATTGGCATCTTAGTTTTCTAGAAATATGCAAAAATGTTATCGACAAAAGCAAACTTAGAGATTCTTCTGAATTGAGAAAAACAATGATACTGAATGTGAGCAGACACCAGGTGCAACACAATCGACTGGCATAAACGGAGAAAAAACACTGGTAATATTGCTTATTGCAGTCCATCATTTTGTCAGACTCATATGTCGTGTTTCGAATTCGTAACTCTCATTCAATTACTGTGAGTGGGCAGCAAGCTCATCCTCTGTGATGGGTTTAATCCCTCAGAGAGTTTTTCTGACACAAGTCATTCTATACAAGAATGATAAAGAGACACACTGATAACACACTGATGGCGTATTTAAGGTTTGAGACTAAAATAATTGAGGTCACATCAGAGTTTGTTGGTTGTATTGGAGGTAAAACTATGGTTCTCAAAGCAGGCAAGATATATAAAATATGATACAGTGAAATTTTCTGGTGTCAATTTTAGTTTTAAAAAAAAATCTGCCAGTGGTGCTAAGTAGTAAAATTTAGTGAAACTAAAATTTCATGAAACTAGCATAAAAAGTTAGCCACAAAACACTTTCTTAATTTCTTAAAATAGGACTACAAATTAGTTTTTTGTTTTTTGTTTTTTTTTTGCTTGCTTGTTGCTTTGTTGCCTGTTTTTTGTCAAAAGCTTACATTTCTGCATTTACACACATACACACACATTAAAAAACAAACCACAAATTGCCTTTTGTCATTTTTGAGGTATCTGTTGGCATGTGTTTACAGACTGAGTAAACAGTGAGTGATAGACTCAGAAACTTACAAAAATCTTGAAATTTCTTTCAACCCTGTAAGCAACAAGAGATGAAATAATGCAACTTAATAAAACAAATTATCTTTAAAACAAACTCTAATGTGCACAAGATGGAATAATTAATAAGACTGAAAAAGAAATTAATGAGGTTGAACCATTTTAAGATGAGATCTTGAGACTTTCACGCATTCCTGTTTCTGCAGTGTTTGAGTGCTTGAAGAACAAACTCCTGTTTACAACACATTGCACGCGGACGTCGCTTCATAATGAAAAACTAAAACCAGTCAAATGGCAATCCATTTTTCTGAATGTGGCTCTTCAGTTGAACAATGTCGGAGGCGGCTCTTCATTCTTGCAAAGGTTCGCTGTCTGTGGCTGCAGTCCTGCCAATTACCTGGCGTGAGTGATGGGTGATGGCGTGGAGGGTTTGGACATACACCAGGGTCACCGGTGCTGGGTCTCAATTAACCACACAGCTACACATGGGACCTGCCACAGCCCTTATCTCGTATTTATAGAATAACACAGAGACAAACACGGAGCACTGTCAAGGGGCAAGACCCACAAGGTCAGATGTTGGTACTGCTGGATATGTGCAGCTGCTGCTGAGGGACTGAAAAGAAAAAGAAAAGTTGACAGAAAAGTTGACAATGGGAAATGTAAGGGAGCTTTCATATACTTTATGCTGTACCTGTTCAAGGCAGTTATTCTGGTTACACTCTATAATTTAGGCTGCAGCAACATGTACAGTTGTTTTGGTACAATCCATGCTGGTAAAGATAACTTTGTTATCCATCCATTTTCTATCACATACAGATTTTTTAAGGTGTTTTCAAGCCTACATGGTTTAGTCCAATTTAATGAGACTATGGAACATTTTCCCAGTAAACACAGAACTGTATGATCACAATAAAATCTGGAGAGATTCAACATGATCTGAACTAGTTCTGAACTAACTACAAGGTGCATTGAAACCAATGCTATGAAAAGGCCATAACATATCAAGCTTAGCTAGCGCATCTTCAGATTAACATGGTGAAGGTTAGCACATTGTTCCATTCTCCTGTTCAGTCGTCTGAAGGCAGCAAGTCTTCTTCATGTAATATGAAACAATATTGTCTTGAAGTTCATTCAAATCCTGCATTCCGCTGGCCCATATAAATAATGACTTCAAGTAGGAACAAATATCGATTCTGTTGTTGTTCCATGTTACACACTGTAGCTGCCCCAGAATACATAATTTAAGTTTTTGATTTTTTTCACTCCTGCCCCCATACGTTTCTAAGCAATGAGCGGAGCAAACATATACAGGTGCCTTTTTTTTTTTTTTAATATATATATATATATTGGTTTACTTATTTATTTTTTTCTATTTGAAACCAAACCAAAACCAAACAAATAGAAACTTTGGTTTCTATTTGAAACCAAAGTTTTGTTTAGTAAAAATCATCCATTTGAGACAGAAAAGTTAATTTATACCATCTATGGTTGTTGAAGCTAATGAAACCTTACTTTTCTTTCTTTTTTAGCAAAGCAATTCAACTAGTCAGTAATTCACGTTTATATCCGATTGCAATGAATATACCATATTTTTCATTGTCTGCAGACTAGACTTATATTTTGCAGAGGTTAAGCTATATGACCTCACACACAGTTACAGAGCGGGAACAGTGTGAGATACTAGACTACACAGTGACATGCTATCTCTTTGTAATAAACAACAGATGTTAAATCCACTATCACAAGAAAGATGGCAGCTATTCCTCTACATAATCTCTGTCCTGCACACCAGCCCCACATAATGAGCTCCAGAATAAAAACTGTAATCCATGTGCTAATGGCCATGGCATTTTTGTCTCGCTTCATTATGGAGATTTAATGCAGACAGAGGAGCTTTCAAATCACTTTTTATGACAAGTCAAATGCAATCAAAGCTTGCATTAAGAGGTGTGTTAGGTGACTCTTAAGGCTTTGTGGGATTCGATTTGCATCTTAAATCTGAGAACTAACAGCGCCAAACATAGCACATGCATGCAGATTGGCCTAATTACAGTAGCTTCTGTCTTCCTGAATGTTCACATTTTATAATGGTGTCTGCACTTGACAAGAATACCTACATAACATATGATAATGCGTAGCAAGGCGAATAATAGGAAAAACAAGGTCAAGCCCAACATCCTGTTTGTGATGTGAGAATGCAGCGTGATTCCAAATGTTCTGAGAATATTAAATGAGCTGCTGTACAATAAGCTTTTGATTGGGTTCATATAATTTCTTTTTTTCTGTAACATACAGTCACAATTGCCTTTCAAGAGCCATACAAAGGATGATATGCAAGGGGTACTTGAATGCTCACAGAGCCGGAGCAGAAAATCGTTACTACTCCAGCGACAGCTTGTTATGTTCAAAGGTAGTTTACATCTTAGGAAATATTTTTTTTACATGTAGCAGAAAGGTTAAGCTCACAAAAGCAACTGTAACCTGAGTTATTATGTAAAAATATACTAATTGTTTTTCAGCTTAAATCATAAAGCGAGGCTGTGACAGGGACAAGCATTAGATGCTGTGACTGATTACATATCTCAAGCATGTTTCAAGTCTCTAAAGTTGGTTTTAATAGTGTACTGGGATGAACTGAAACCAATGGCAGGTTAGAAGGTAGAACAAAAATTCTGAAATTTACTGCTACAGTAGTATATTTTGGGAAATGATTGTCAGTAACAACATACAGGACTCAAATGTGCCATATCACCGTATGATCCTTGAAGTCAATCTGGATGACAAAACACTATCCACTAGGGAGTGATGTGAGAACCAAAACATAATTCTGAGTACCAGATCACTTACGAAACAACTTCCAAAGCTGGTTAACGGTGTAAACAAAGATGGCGACAATCGAGGAGATATTAAGAAGGTGAAAGAAACAGAAACAGGCCATTAAATGATTCCTATCACGTTCAATCAGATTCTCCTTACAATTTTCAGCCATTTTTTTCTGGCTTGTGTAGCAGAGCAATGAGGTTTGGTTGATCTCCACTGCCGTAGTTTATTTATTTATTATTCATGTTCCTTTTCTTTCCCTTGCTTTTTTTTGTTACTATTACACTTTGGGGCATGGCCAGGGAAGCTGTGTGGTTGGGGGTGCCCCTGCTGTTTGGGGTGTGCACCCTGTTAATCTTCCTCTTTCCTGGCTATGACCAACGTGGTAAGTTGAGTTTCTTTTTGTGGCAAGTTAATTTGGTTAAATCATTATTTATTATGTCTTGATGTTTGATTTTCTTTGTTTTTTTATGTTAAATCAGTTTATGGCATTTTCTGTTATTATATTATGTTGTATTCTAAATGTTTTACAATTTATTTTACTAGTATGATTTCATTTATGTCTGGCGTTACTTCTCTTTTAGTGGTTTATGTGTGCTGGAGCTGAGGCCTGTGTTGTTTTTTTTTTATTTTTTATCTTCATCTGACCAGGTATTTATTCGTTGTACTTTTGTTTCCTTCATGTAAAATATTTTCATTGTTTAGTTGTTAATCTTCCTCTTTCCTGGCTATGACCAACGTGTGGTTTATGTGTGCTGGAGCTGAGGCCTGTGTTTTTTTAAATTTTTTGTCTTCATCTGACCAGAATAAAGTTGGGAAAAAAAACTCAGCAACGTGAATCTTTAGACACAACGCAGTGACACCGCTACACTTGCACTATCACTGTGCTGCTAATAATAGTAAACATTATGACCTCCACAATTTTTTAGGTATTGTATCTTGCAAACATGCCATTAATTGTTGATGACGTGCACAACCAATGCTACACACAAATGAAGGATATGTGTGGTACCTGTCATGCATGTACATGTGTATTTCAAGTCAAGAGTAATCCTGGTCTAAGAGTTGCTGCATGGAAAAATACAGTATAAATTCAGCAACTGATGCATTTGAACCTTTCAGTGCCTTACTCACATCAAAACGTGGTACCATGAATGGTACTTTAAGTATACATAGTACTTCTCTCAAGAAATTACTTCAATTTCCTCTTGGCATCTAGTGCACGCTGTGGCTTTCAGAGTGGTACAAAAGTGCAAAATATCTAGATATTGCTGTTAGTAGGTTCAAGGTACGTATATTGTGCAAAAGATTTTCCTTCAAAGTATACAACTGTATTCACATCAAGTGAATGAAATAGGAACATGGGATGCTAAAGCATGTTGACCTTCTACCTTCAAGCAGAGCAGAGAGAGAAAATAGAGGAAAAAGTATTTTGCTTTAAACTGGCCTTGAAAGGGTTGACTTTCTAAAGGAAGAAAAAGCTCTTGCTTGATGAAAAGCAGCACGAGAGAAAAGAAAGAATTGGGTGTTTCTTTTACAATTTGAGCCTGTGTTTAAAATACAGGGAAGAAAATGATACACTCAGCAAGACAGAAAGATGGATTTTTAAGACCACAGAGAAAACAAAGTATGAAATCAGTAACCAGCAAATCTATCACGTTACCATTTTACAGAGGGAATTTCTGGAAATCCTGTGTGCCATCAAGGATTTTCTAACTTTAAAGTGCAACACACCGAAGTTGTCATGGTAAGAAACACACCACATTGCAGCCACAAACTCAGGAAAATCACCCTAATCAGGTCAGTTTTTCACTGAAAACAAATGTACAGATTTAATCACTGCTAATCCATTTAATTTCCCAATGCCATATTCACATCATATACAAAAAGAGATTTTTTTTTTTACACTGCTGATATAGCTTTTCTTGTCAATTCTTATCCAGGGATGGACAGGGCAGAAAAACAGAAAAACTCAAACCTATTCTACACCTTAATGAAAAAATAATTTGGATGACAAACCATTCTGCCTCCTCATAAAACCAGGGTCCACGTGGGAGATTGAGAAGAACTTGTTCTCCATTCTCCAACAAGATAAAAGAGGCCGTGGAGATGCATTTGATTAAACATTCTCAGCAGCCATTAGTGGCTGTGTGCTGAGGAATCTAAGAAGAAATCTGAAATTCTGATCAAACAGAATGGACGGCAAGGAAGAGGAGTGGACTCTGGGTGTGCATTTATGCCATTAAGGATTCTTGGAGATGGCCTCAATAGAAGCTGTTGGTCAAGAATGAAGGAATGATACCATTTAACTTTCTGATAATGCGACCAACTATCATGGATCCAGTGTGGCTCATATTGTGCTCCGAGGCTTAATATATCCATGGCTACTTCAGCAGTAATAGACTCATGGGAAATAAAGTCGGCAGCTCCATAACCGTTTCTGTTCCACCCATGGCAGTTTGTTGGAATTACTCTCCATTTTGAAATAAGGTCATTATGGCCTGTTCTTTAGGGGCATGTATGTGGTCATGTGTTAGGGGAGTATTCATGTGCATGGGGAAATTGCCGTTGCCTGCTAAACCTGGTAAATAGTACCTTCCTTAAGAAAACTGACAGATTTGGTGAAATTAAGAGTCCTTTCATTTGGTAATTTGATCGCCAGTAAGTTGAACCTTGCAGCTCTTCTTTAAAGTGCTTTTAGAGTTGATCTATTTGAGAACATCTGGAAACATCAGTGGACGAAAGAGCACCCAGATCATTTACTGAAATTAAAGTAATAATACTATAGTGGAAAAACACAGGTAAAAGGTTGCATTCAAAATTCAATGATGCAAAAGTAATAAATATTTGCAGTGAAATATACTCATGTAAAGATGCACTCTTTGTGGAGAATGGTTCCTGTCAGAGTGTAAAATTACTAAAATTGTCAGAACTGGAGATACAAGTTTCTTTTTCACCTGAGAAAAAACCCTGCATCTCTGATTTTGGAGATTTTTAAAGGAAGTTGTAAAATAGTCCCTTTCCTTTTTTTATTCCTCCTCTCCTCTCCTCTCCTCTCTGGTAGAATTTTTTTTTTTTTGTAGTGGCTATTCATACCTTATTTCCCTCGTAACGTATAAATCAATGAATTCACATTTATTCAGCCTACCTTTTTGTGTGTCTTTTGTGCTGAAATCAATACACCCTTAGTGGGCTTTGAAAGGTTGATGATGCAGAAACACAATTGATCCATTAATAAAACAGGCCAGGGCGATCCATACTGAACAAGCGAATGTACATTGGGCTACACACACACTCAGACACACACACAATCTATATTTCAACTGTTGAGCCAAAAGCTTGAATAATATATAAAAGGTCATTGATAATAAGATGTCCTGTCGATGTAGGTTTATTGAAGTAATTGCACCTGTTCTGTCTCCTTACTAAGAGCAATCCTCCTCCTCCTCCTCCCCTCTCTCTCTCTCTCTCTCTCTCTCTCTCTCTCTCTCTCTCTCTCTCTGACTTTCTATCTCAGTTACTGAAATAAAATAAAATCTCCATAATGGTCAAGTACAGCAATGATGCAGAAGTTTTTGTCAATAGGAATACGAAGTAGAAACATATTTGCAGTTGTACACAGTGTGGTAGTGTGTGTGTCCAATTTTCCCCTCAGCACCGTGTTATTACTCTTAATGTCTGCAAGACATGAGACATGGACAGCATGTCTGACTTCTCCCCGAAAATAAAAACCTAAGCGTAGGAGGCTTCTTCAACCTGGAGCAGGGAAAGCACATTCTGAGAGGATTCAGCCCTCTTAAGACGCTGCGTAGTGGGAGGTCTATTTTCTCTCAATCTTCCCTCTCTGCTTGTCAAAGGGAGGGCATGTGTATCTGTGTGTGTGTGTGTGTGTGTGTGTTGAAGCCTGGGTCTGGGGTGGGTGGTAGAGTCACTTCAGATCATTCCTCAGATTAAAGAAGAGCACTTGAGCATTTTCATTTCTCAATAGCTAACACTCAAAATGATGAGGGAAGCTATAAAAAGAACAGGTTACAAAGCCCTTCTGGATTTGAAAATGGCTTTGCTGAACTTTTCATTATTTTCTGTATAAGTGTGTTAAAATGAATATGCAGTATTCCCTGTCACAATAAGCAATGCATCTTTATATATTACAGTAGATGGAAAGTAAGAACATTTATTGTACTGGACTTAAGCCACTATTTGGAGGCACTATGTGGCTGCTGTAGTTACTCGTTAACATAAGCTCATCAGATTGCTGTTGTCAGGTAAAAACATTGTGTGTCAGCCTTACTTCTGCTTGATGATATGAGAGACACACACTTCGTTTTGAGCATTTTTTTCAGATCTTGGAGTATTTCTCAATTGAGTTCAGTTCGTTTGGGAATCTGTGAACTCAGCAATCTAACTCAGACCCACATCAAAACAATTAAGACCTACTCTGGGTGGTCTTGCTCCAATTCCAATCGAACTGTGGAACGGTTATGATTTGAACATAATCCACACTATTCCCAATCCAACTACAAGGTGATCTATTGATCTACTGATTGATCTAGAAACTGGAGAGGGTTGTGAGTGGTTAACACTTAACTACAACTCAGTAAAGTTTGTTTTACATTAAATGCTTGTCTTACTTAAAATATTTAATGCATCAAAACATAAAACAAACTGTACCACAGTTAAACTACACCTTAGATTAGACATAGCATTTGAAACGTGAAATGTTGTAACACAACATATGGAAAACGTGGTTTTCCATGTTGCCTTAAAGCCAAATTCAGCTTCTGCTACATAGTTTTCTTAGTACACGGTCTAAATGATGACTATGACTATGAAAGTATTCCAATCCCATGTTTTTCTATATTATTTAATTGTTCCAGCATAATAAAGTTTTTCCTGTTTTGCAAATTTGTGCTATTCATTATAAAATGCAAGTGCTTAGCGTTGGGGTAACAAACAGAGAGGACCGTTATAGTGCAAGCTTTTGATTCATAATGAAGTATTTTCTATTGTGTTTCCATTGTGAATTAAAACTTTATTAACAGCATCTTAGTAACAATTCTGCTTCAACCATCTAATCCATCTGATTCATCCACCAGCTGCTGTTTAGCTGGTTATTAAACCTCTTCTAGGAATCTGCAATTCCTCTCCTGTCCACCAAATGTCACCTCTGAGTTTCCCACCTCAACATAATCACCTGACTCACCCACCTGCTCCAAATCCTTGCATTAGCTCCCCCAGTACACCACAGTTTCCCTCCCTGTCTGTGCCAGATTGGCGCTGCCATTTTTCTGTGTACTTTTATTGCAGTACTCCATATTGTGCCTTTGTGTAAATTCTGTTTTGAAATCTGCTTGACTAATGGCAGCATAAAAACTCTCGTTGATGGCAAAGTCATTTTTGGAAATTGCACCATGCTCAGGCAGTGACAGAGCACAGCCTCCTCCTCCTCCTCCTCCTCGGCTGCTTCATCAGCTGGAGTGGGTTGAGAAAAAGGAGAAAGGAGACTCTTGATGGCCTCTCCAGAGACCAGGGGACTTCTATTTTTGCTACACTGTGATAGCCTGCGACCCCCCCANCACTCCCCCACACAAACACTTTATTCTGTTCACCTCAGGCTCATGTAAAGATGCTGTGTCCTCACATTTGACTGCTTGTCACTTCAAAACTTGTTTCTCCAACATGACTGTTTTCCTTCTATTAATTTTATACTGACTGCTGCGTACTTGTTAAATTATGCAATATTTTTAAAAGGGGTCTCATAAACTTGAGGGTTGTTCTAATTTTTCCAGTCCACAGAGGGGTGACATAATGCCGTCGTCCAATTTCAGGAAAAAAGCATGCAACTTGGAGTTGTAATGTGTTGTTCTTGACAAGGACAGACTTACATATATACGTAGATATAGATACAAATAGTATTAATAGTAGTAGTACTTTATTGACCTCACAGTAAATACAATATAGCAATACAAAATACAATTTTTAAAACATTAAATAAGACATTAAGTCAATATATATATATATATGTTTTTTTTTTTTTCCATGCTAGAACATGGTCATGTTTTAACAGCCTCATGCAATCTTGACTTTCCTGTCAGTATCTGGTATAGAGATATTTTGGATGCTTACCTCTACCTCTCACCTTTCACGCAAATCCTTCATAGAATTTCAACTGTCATAATATCACCTTTATGATAATCCTAATCTGCATGATTGATGGTTGAGAAAAGTGGTATCCCAGAACAGGACCCCATACTGCCTGTATTCCATTTACTATGCTGTAGGTCCATGACGTCATAACTCAGCACAACATGGAAGATGAGCATGACATTCTCCACATAACTCTGACACTCGTGAGCATTGGAAAACGCTCATTCTCAGTAGTGAATTTATCCTGATGAATAGCTTGCCAGAAGTTCCCAGCAGTGTGATGTGTTTGGGTATGAAGGCTGGGCCTTTGTGCGGAGAGCCTGAGGGCAGCAGAGCGCGGCTCTTTTAGGGTTTGATTTATAATTGAAAGCTGTGTTTACATCCGCTCTCCAGCTTCCAAAGCACAGAGTGCACTTCATAGGCTGATGAAGGAGGAACCCAGAAACCCAGAAGCCATTAAAATTGGAATTTTGAGGGGTTGAAGGTTGGGGTGGCTGTAGAGCATGGTGTTTACGTTTGGTGGTACAGCATTGTGTACACTAGTGCTACTCTGAGAGGAGGGTGAGGAAATGTTAAATCATCTCTGACAGCTGAGAAATTGACCAGCTCTCAGCTTTGTTGTGTTGTGGGACGTTGGGAGACTATCTGTGCTGAGATGGTGGTGGAAGTAAATGAGAAATCATTACAGCCGGTTTATTATGTGTAATTAAGGATACACACACAAGCCATTTGGGGACATGCTGGCTACAGCTAACATCATCATAATGCTGCCAGTCTCACTAAAATGCCTGAATCACAAAATCGCCACCTGTTACTTTGCTACAGGCTGGAAGCGGCCAAAAATGAAAAGATTTACATGAGAAACATCACCAAACAAAGTACATGTGAAGGTTGAGTTTATAAAGTCAGTGGGCAGTATGGCATTTGTTGACAGAGAATGCCAATGTTTATTCCTGTTTTTGTATGTGTGTGTGTGTGTGCATTGATTCAGGGATACAAACAGAAAACAGAAAACTTCCATGTCTTCCATGTGTTTAAGTTTCATTTATGGGTCAATTTAAAACCTTTGCAATCCTTTAAAGGACCATACCACCCATTTTGCATGTTTGAGCCTAACATATTCAATTTTTCATACACGTAAGGTTACTGACTATCATTTCCAAAAGCATACCACTGGAACAGTGATTTAAAAAAAAACAAAAAACCTTCCAGACCGTCATTGGTTTCAGTTCATTCTGGTATGCAATTAAAATCAACTTGTTGATACTTGAAACATTCTTGGGATAGGTAATCCATCATTGTGAACAAGACATGTATTCAGGGCTTTTTTTCAAAGTTTTGTAATTTTAGCATTTAAGTGCAATAAAAAGCGTGGAGTAAATGTATGTCTCCACCAGGGAATATAGTCCCAAAAGAAGACCTGCGTTTATCAGAAAATTTAAAATTTATGATTTCATAATTTTGCGTAACTATTAGGAGGCGAATGTATCGCTTGAATATTTGATTTTGAAAGATTAAGCAATTTTGCAAAATATCAGGAAAGCTGAAATACGGTTTTATCCTTTGGAAAAGTCAGTAACCTTAGGTGTATAAAAATTGAATATATTAGTTTCAAACATGCAAAATGGATGGTATGGTCCTTTAATGTCCAAAAACCACATTGATCCATTTCTATCCTCCATTGAGTGAAAGCTGACTGTTTTTGTTTCTGTCTCTTTAAGCCCTCCTCCCTAGAAGCCCACCCTGTTCTGACTGGACAGCCACTCGCTGCTCTCATAATTTGTGGAACATACAGAAGTAAACATGATACTGAAGTATAGAACTAATTAAATACTAAGCTTTCAAGGTAGTTACAGACCTATGGGTTTGTCTTACTGAATGCATTTAACAATGTTTAGCACATACTTCCTACAGTTTTGCACTGTAAAGTATAAGGAAAATAATTGAAAAAAAAGCAAGTGATTCTGTCCCATACCTGCCATTTTGCTTAGCTGCCTTCTGGTACAGAAACTTGCAAACAAATTATGTTCTAAAGCTGGAAATCAGAATATATTTAGTCATCATTTAGTAATCAGAATACAATTTTTTTCTTTAGTTTTTTTTTTTTTTTNTTTTTTTTTTTTTTTTATCTCATTTGATTTCATCCTCTAAATATTGCTGTTGTCTGAATGAAAAGCTCAGAGTTGCTAATTAGTGACATTTATGCCAGCAATCACTTTGTCAGAATAGGCATTACTGGAATTAATTAAGATTATCTTTGTGTACTATTTAGTTAATCATTTGTGATTTTGCAGTTCTCCACAGTGTGAGTTTCAAACAGAATTTTTACTTTCCTTACATATGTTGTTAGATTTCTCCTTTGAGCAGTAAATCCATGTGTTGCAGTACAGCTGCTTAGATGCAACACCAGGAAACAGACTGTGTTGAACAAATACACAATTTCAAGGGCTTACAGAATTGTGAGTAGAAAATCCAAAAGTCCACTTCAGCAATCACCACATACACTGATGTGCAAATATTGATCCATGTATGAGATAATAAAGTATTCATTCACCTTGTCAAAATCTGTTATCATCGTTCTCAGATCTGCTGCCTGTTTTGTACCGATGGATGGATTTCAGTTTTCACGTCACCCCACTCATTGTCTATTCAAATTTTCTGCCTCTTTTTTTTTTTTTTTTTNTTTTTTTTTTTTTTTTGTAGTTTTTGCTTTTGCAGCGTTCATCATTCTGTATAACCCTTGTGACCTCTAGAGTCTAGACCAACTCTGAAATTCTATTAAATAATGTCATTTCACAAATATTCTGTGTAAGCCCTTGTCTCCATCTTATGAAAGGCAGAGAGCTACACCTAGTGGCAAATAATGTGTATTACAGCTTTATCTGTTATACAATTAAAGGGATGTTTTATTCATTTCTTCACTGCATAAAACCTGAAGAAACTTACTCTACAGCTAATGCATGCTGACATCTTGCAAATTAATTAACTGATTAAAATTCACCACCAATCTTTGTAATTCCATTATTATAATTAGTCATTACTTGTAGTTATGCAATATTTGCTTATACTTATGGCTTTGCATTTCATAATTCTAAGAAAGCCTGATAGTTATGTTTTAATATCCCAGAATTATGATGATTATGTGTTAATCAGTATTTAAATGTTGTTTATGACAACTGTCATAACTCATTAACTTCTTGTAATAACTTGAAGTTTCATACCACACATCATCACTCTTGTTTACATATATTTCATGTAGGATTTATTGTGCTCAAACATGAAAAACCAAAATCACCGGTGTGGTCCTTTACGACTGTCTTTTTCTGATCTCAGTCAATCCCAGTCAAAGAATGCCTATGAGTTTTCTTTCTGTTAAAAGCAGAAAGCACCATCCAGTGGTTATTTGGAGTACTACATATGGTAGTTAATTTATTTATACCACCGTGCATTGTATTTAAGACAAAAGAAATCAAATAAATACCGAACTAAAACCAGACTAGTCAGTTAGTTTATGAAGAAGAAGAAGAAGAAGAAGAAGAAGAAGAAGAAGAAGAAGAAACGTTACATATTTAGAAATAAANGAAGAAGAAGAAGAAGAAGAAGAAGAAGAAGAAGAAGAAGAAGAAACGTTACATATTTAGAAATAAAGTTTGTTGAAGATGAGAATAAAATGTATTTAGTTTATTTCATAAAACTAAGAAAGAAAACAATTTAATTCGAATTCAAAATAATTTTACAAGTACAGTATGTACTGAGACATTATTTATTGGAATACTATTACTGAAACAACACTGTTGACTGATGGAGATGACAAAACAGAAAGCATCTGCTCACCAAAACTTTATTACCCTTTAGCGCCCTCTTTTTGGTAGAAGATCTCCGTCATGAACTGAAGCTCGGTCCTGATGCAGAAGCAGTCGTGCCTCATCCTGATCTGATCCAGGAGGTATCTGAGAGCTTCTTGGTTCCTGTTGACCAGGAGGACAGAGCAGCCAGAGGGGTGGAGCAGATCCTCTCTCTCTAGGGCCAGCAGGTCTGGAAGGTACTGCTGGGGGTCGTGATCCATCAGCACTAGATCAAAGCCCACGCTTGACTTGATCCCGTGTTCAGATTCAAGAAATGGGTGTAATGATCTGATGGCTTCGGCCGAATTTCGCGGCAACACCTGGAACTGTTAACATCAGGAGGGGAGGAATCCCTCTATTTACTTTCATGATCAGAGTTCTGTTTAATTCACTTTATTTTCATGAGGCCTAAACACCATATTAGATTTAATTTTTAGAAACAGCGTACAATATTGTCAGAAAAGAACACAAGGTGAGGAAATTTAAAAAATATCCAAATTATAAAACAAATATCCATCCAATTATACTCATAACAGCCATGCCCCAAATGATGCATCTCGACACCTACTTTTGAAGTGTTCTATATATATCTAACTGTAACTATTATTGAAAACATAAAAGCTCATCTTCCTTTAGTGTACCTGAAAGTGTTTGAAGCCTGCCACCAGTATGAGTTCCTCCCCGAAATCTGCTACGACTGGGTCCAACTCCACTGTGATCAGTCTGCCAGTAGGGGGCAGCAGACGCAGGATACGGACAGCACTGTAGCCACAGTGCATCCCAAACTCCAGGACTCGGAGAGGATGAACACGTCTTAACACCTCATCCAGCGCCTCACCTGAGGGTGAAGACAGGAACAGGTGGAATCAGTGGCTCGCCATGACATCACAACGTCACCGGTTTGATTCTGGCTGGGGACCTTTGCATGTAATTCCCCCAGTAGGCCAAATTATAGTCTTTTCCCGCTGTCCCTAAAGTGAAAAAAAAAATCAAATTAAATACCTCCTTCTTGGCTCAGACATACACTGACCTATATATGGGCCAATGCAGAGAGAAGGGTGTGTTTCAGCGTAAAGGTCAAAGGTCTCCAGGACACTTTCAGCATTGCCGTGGGTGCAGTTGGAGAAGACGAAGGCATAGTTGCTCTTTACGCAAACTGTCCTTCGCACCAGTCTCAACACCCAGGCCAGAACTTGATGACACGGTTTGAAACGGTAACGGGCGGATATCACGACGATGGCGGGAAGGAGGAGGACGGAAGCAACCATCAACCACATTTGAAGAGTTCTGGCAGAGACAGTTACAAGCCTTGAAACCTGTGGGTGACAGCGAGAAGCTGAGTGTAGCTTGTGTCACATGGAGAGGAAAAGTCCTTCAATCCCAAAAAAAACTATTGCTGCCATTTTTTTTAAATGACACCAACTCCCACTAAATAAATAACAGAGTAAAATTACTGCTGATTAATTGATTATTTATTATTATTAGTCAAAATGACTGAAGCACTGAGCTCTGGCACTCCCTGCAGACAAAATATGTGATTTTGATGTGGGCCAATAAAAAAAAAAAAAAAAAAAAAAAAAACTCTAATTCCAAAATGATAACCCCGTTTAAAGCCGGCAAACCAAGAGCCATGAAAGTTAAACACACAGGGACTGAAGCCAAGTAAACACACAAGGAATTTAGGAGTGATTTTGAGTCGGAATTAAATTTTAAATCTCATGCAGGGTGTGGCAAGATTAGCTTTTTATCATCTTAAAAATATTTCAAAGGTTAGGTTGTTTCTCTCTCTGAGCAATACAGAGAGATTGGTGCACACTTTTATAATTAGTAGGCTTGAGTATTGTAATGTTCTCCTATCTGGTCTGCCCAGAAATACTATAAGTCACCTGCAAATAATTCAGAATTCTGCTGCACAGGTGCTGACTAGAACCAGAAGGAGAGCACACATTACTCCTGTTTTAAAGTCTTTATACTGACTTCTTGGCAGTTTTCGTATTGATTTTAAGATTCTTTTATTAGATTTTAAGGCACTGCATGGTCTTACACCAAGATATCTATCAGAANGATTTTAAGATTCTTTTATTAGATTTTAAGGCACTGCATGGTCTTACACCAAGATATCTATCAGAATTCATGAACCAGTAAGACCTCTCAGATCCTCTTGCACTTTATTTTTAAGTGTCCCACAGAGCAGAACTGAAACATTTGGTGATGCAGCTTTTAGCCGTTACGCTCCAAGTCGTTGGAACAGCCTTCCTGAGGATCTGAGAGGAGCTGAAAACATTGATATTTTTAAACGCAGACTTAAAGCCTATCTGTTCAGCTTGGCTTTCATGTAGTGTTTTATATTTTAATTTAATTTAATTTGTTTGATCTTATTAAATTTATGTATATTTTAATCAACTGTTATCAATATGTTGTATTTGTTAATCACCTGTGAAGCTCTTTGAATTGCATTTACTTGTACAAAAGGTGCTATATAAATAAAGTTTGACTGATTGATTGATGAAGAGCAGAGAGGATGGAGGTTCTCCTTTCAATACAGTAAATGTTATGTCTGGCAATTTCCCTGAATGTGTGTAACCTTCAGATTGTCAGCCACTCACACGATCTCCTAATTTAGAAGAAGATTATGCATTTTGCATGTTTACCCCAAACAGATTTATAGCAATTTGGAAATCAGCTCTTAGTATTTGCTCTTTTGATAATACATCACAGAACCTCCTTTTCTGATTCATAAATAATGATTTCGATCTTTTTTTTTTTACCAGATATGATTTTGATCATACTTTGCCAGCAAAGCATGACTGCATTTCCCTGTGTGTGTTAAAACTATGGCAGATCATATTTTTTGAGCTGAATGCATATCTTTCTACTTGCAGATGTGTACCTGATTTCACAGACACTCGCAGTAAAGAAGCATGCAGGATGTTCAATTATCCATCATTCTAAAAAAAAACCCCATCAAAACAGAACAATCAAGAAAATTTCTTTGCCACAATGTCCGTCAGCACGACTTACGTGAAATATTTGAACAAAGAAAGTGGCAAAACAGTAAGAAAAGAGTACAGTAGTAGTGCAATACTTGCCAAACTGCCCTGTTGGCCGGCCAGGCTGAGCGTGTCCTGTCAAACGCAGATGGATCCTCACTCCAGAAAGAATAAGGCAAGCTGCTTGTAAACACAGATTCTCAGAAAGATCTTGTAGGAAAAAAAAAGCCTCTCGAAAGCCTGTACTGTTTTTGTTCTCCAGGTAACTAATCAGCTTTAAGACACCTGAGGGAAAAAAAGAGGATTGGCTAGGGAGTAAAACCTCTACACACACCGGAACAAACTCTGTATTCCTGTTTGGAAAGCCCCTCCTCTCACACTGCATTATTGCTGGATCATCCCAGAAGAGGTCAGCTAAGATTTAAGCATGTTACCCTGTATTCCTGTGGACGGCAGGGTGTCTGCAGGTCCTGGAAAATCCTGGAAAACCCTGGAAATTGTATTAATTGCATCTTCTAATCTCAAGGCCTGTTAAGATATTGTACATGGTTTAAGACAGCATTTTAAAACTTTAAGTTTTGGAGTCCTTCAAAATATTGAGGTTTGTGTGTATGGGCTTTATGGGTGACAAAACGTACAGAGATCTACATACCTATGAAATATGGCTATAATATCCATAGTTCACATATATTATTCAAAAACATGAAGGAATCTACTGAAAATATTAAGGCCACTCATTTCATTACTTGATATCAAAGATTCTGAGACTATGAGAGCGAGGAACAGTTTCTACTGAATCAGATGTGGATACGAGGAAGGAAGAAGAAGAAGAAGAGTAGACTTTCAGGGAGGAATTATCCCAACAAAGTGCATGTAAAGACCTGATGAATGATGCAATGCAGCTGTGATAGATCACCTTTCAAACCTCCAGTTGGCTGACTCAGAGAGGACGTTTTGGGTGGATATTGTCCTTATTTTAGAGTCATTGCATTGAGCATTTACACTTGGCTCAAAGTTACTTTTAACATCAGCTAATCTTCCAAAAGTACTCTGACCAGGCTCTAAGTGCACAGTCACTGATGCTATTTTAGTCCCGGCGTTGCCATCTGGAAGATCCTAGAGAGCATTAGTCGATGCTAAAATATGTTTTGAAGACCTTCCAACAAAAATAGCTATGACACATTCAGAAATGTCCCAAAGTAGCTTTAAGGACAAACACAGAGAACTAAGACCCACAACTTGCTGGCTAACCTGGTTTAGCCCTGTATTTGAAAGAAAACAATTAACTAAAATGGGACGGAAATGCTCCCAAAAACCTTTCCTCTACACATATTTACATCTAGCATGTCGCTTATCGCCTAATCGCCTTGTGTTCTAATTAAAGAAATCAGCAACAGTATAGCATAGGTTGGTATGGAAACCTGCTGAATGTTGGATAACACTTTAACTCACCACTTTATATTTGCAGAATGGAGTTAAATGCATTTTTCGGACCAATGTGTATAGCGGATGGATGGATGTATGGATGGATGGATTAATGGATATGAATTTCAAAGAGGCATTTTTACCAAAAATATCATGAAAATATCAGGATGGAGTGAAGAAGCAAAAATAGATCTTTTTGAGATATATTTTATTTAACCCGCTCTACATCAGTGAACTCTGAGTTGCCCCACATAGTGAAAGTGGGTGTGAGATCCCCTGTGTGTTTCTGCCCTCATTGGCTAAAGGCTGATGGGCACTGTTGTGACACTGTTGTGTATTTTTGGCAATTGGTGCGTTTCACACTGCGGTGTGTGTGTATCTGTGTGTGTGTGTGTGTGCGTGCGTGTGCGCGCGCGTGTGCCTCAGATTCATCAAGTTCACCAAAAATAACGAGATTATACAGGAAGCAATGGGATGCTGCTTTAAAAATAAGAGCATTAATAGTTTGCTATCAAAACAGTTTCACGCTAAATTTGAATTGCAGCTTTTGTTTTTATTCCTACTTTTCTACTAAATTTTTGGAGCAAAGAACAAAGAAACAAACAATTTAGCATGACATTGTATGTTAATTTAAGTTTATCCTTGTATTTATGTGGTGCATGGCTTGTACTAATATGCTGTAAATTTGTAATATGTAATATGCGGAAAGGGCAGCTAGACTAACTAGCTAACATGTAAATATTTTGTTTTATCTTTATCTACTAAATTTATCTGACAACTTATGAAAACTTTGCTTTCAAAATTTCACCCACAATTGCGGATTCATTTATTTAAAGGAACAATCCGGTGATTTTGCATGTATTCACCAGCATTTTCGTTGTTGTATCATTGACGAATAAGAATAGAATTTAACAGTCTGCCAAGGACCATCGTCCATTATCATTATCTGAACTGATAAAAAAGTAACCCACTTTTTTTGGAAGAGTAACTTACTCCGATCTCGCCACGCTGTGGGTAATAAATGCGGCTACAGTTGCTTGTAGTTTTACTTCTTTTAATCAACACCAGCACGGAAGCAACAGTAGCTACAGCGTTAACACTCCACTTTCTCCTCCCGTGTTACACGTACACCTGTCCCCCTAACAACAACAACAGGTAGGAACGTAAGTTACCTGAAGGGCAAGGCACGTGAAGGACAACTCAAGTATTACACCTGTGTGGTCAAAGAATAGATTGTAAATATCAGAATAAATAGTGTAAATAATACTTATTGCAGAAATAATTACACAAAATAACTCTGGAACATTTTCTAAAGTTATTATAAAGTTTATATTATAAATTATATTACATATATTATAAAGTTATTATAAAGTTTACACACACACACACACACACACACACACATATATATATGATAAAATAAAAAAGATAAGGGTAAGGATAAGGATGAGACAACAAGAGCAAAAATTAAGAATATATATATATATATATATATATAGTATATATGTATTATTAAGAAGCACAGTTGGGGAACATAACAGGAAAAGCATTTCCGTGCTGTTGTACTTGTATGGCTGCACATGACAAATGAAACTTTGAAATCTCTGAAATCTTGAAATGTTGTTTTAAGTATTAACAAGTTGATTTTTATAGCATACCAGAATGAACTGAAACCAATGGCGGTCTGAAAGGTAGGAAAACATTTTTTTTTTAAATTCACCTTCCAGTAGTATGCTTTGGGAAATGACTGTCAGTAACGTTACGTGTATGAAAATTGAATATATTAGGCTCAAACATACAAAATGGATGGTATGGTCCATTTTGTACTGTTGCACCACCACTGGTGAAATATGAGCGACTGTAAGCGCTCAGGACCTCAATGAAGCTTTTATTTTGAAACGCTGCTGCGGAAGCTCTGCGTGTTATTGCGGTGACTTTGACGCAGCTTCTGCACAGTGCACACAGTCTCCACCGGGAGCGACAGTTTGGAGCAGCAACTGGTCCGTCTCTCCGGTGCTGCTCGACAGTAAAACCGAGGAAAGGAGAGCTAAGTGACTGGCGCAGTTTACGGCTCGTTTCGGTGGAATAACGCGGCGCATAGTTGTTTTTTTTTAAAGGTTTTTCACAGGCTTTAATACTTGGAGAGCAGCGCGTCTTCGCCAATGGCAAGTCCGGTTGCAGACATAGGACAGTCTCATCAGCATCACCCTGTCAGCGAGTCTGCCGCAGACTCTGCCTTTCTGGAGGCGCAGAAATGGATAGAGGTGAGTACATGACACAGTTTCTCTTTAACGCTTTCAGCACTTTGCTTTGCTTTCGCGCAAGCATGTTGCTTTAAACGTGCGGCCGCAGCGTGTACATTTGCTGCTTGATCTGCTTTGAGGGCTTGTTTATTTGACTGATGATCACCTGTTGAAAGGTCACTCAACTTGCGATCATTTTCATCACACCCTGACGAGAAATCTGTATGATACTGCTATTAGGTTTGTAATCATGTGTGGTGCTGAATAGTTAATATTATAGATATAAAATTTTCCATGGTCGTTTAACATACCCAACGTAGAATTTTGTCTATCTGAGCAACGTATTCATGAGTTAATAGCTATATTAGGCTACTTAGCAGAATTTTCATTTTGACCTCTTATAATATGCACTTTATTATCCCAGTAGGATGCTCAGATTATGTGGTGGTGTTGCAGCTGGTGGTAGGGTCATTGTACAGTAGCTGTGGCTGCTGTGAAGCCTGTTGCGTGTTTCTCTGAAAACAATGAACGCATCATGTGGAATGGATTTCTGCCTCATTGCGAGCACGTTGAACAATGATAACACAAACAAGGCTTTTGTTCGGGGAGAATTTCAATCAGGGAATTCGCTGGCTCCTGTTGCATTTGACTTTTGTCATCATGCAGTGAGCTCCCCTCTTCAAAACAGCGACTGGCTGCTTAAATGCTGCGTGTTGGTGGAATTTATGCAGCCACAGTTTTAAAGGGTCACCCAGTTTAACATAAAGGCGTAAAAAGCTATTCTAACCTGTTATGTTACGTGTGAATTGTAAAATAAAATAACAAATGAGATGAGAAGCGAACGTATAATTGTGTGTTTACTCAGAAACTGCTACAAATGAAGGTTTACTCTCTCTGGCAACAAGACAACGTTCCTACTTCTGTGTTAACGGTGCATGACAGGAACTGGAATCCTTTCAGAATAAAGCTCATAACAGGACAGGGTGTAGCTAGAAATTATGGGTCCTCTGCACAGGAGAGGTTCCTCCACCCTGCTCTTCATCTTTCTGTCCACATATCACCACCCTTTTTGCCATTTATGCCAAAGATCTGTGCAGTTGTAATTAAATTAGTGTAATCAATGGATTTTAAGCACTACAGTAATAACCTCTAATAATCTTGATTAGCTGTTAAGGCTAAATGTCTTAGGGCATTTTCACACCTGAAAGTCCGGACCAAACGAGGTAGGTGTGAAAGGGCCCTTAAAGTGATTTTTTTTTTTCTGCTCTGCTGAGAAAAACCTTCACCAAACATTATTTCTGAGTTGTTCTGTTTTCTAAGTCACACAACAGTTAATTTATTACTTGCAGATTATCTTTGTATTCTGTCTACTTTAGGTAAAGAAAAAAAAAGTAGAACGCCATCTTATCTATTTTGTACTGATTTGTATGATGTAATGTGACTCATGCACAGTGTGTGTGTGTGGTGTGTGGTGTGTGTGCACGTGTGTGCATGCATGCGAGCATGTGTGTGTGTTATGCTGTCTTCGTTGTGAACTTGGAAGTCGTAACTTCCAATTTCTGACTGGGAAAAGTCCAACAAAGCGCCTCCTCCACAGAGGAATCCTGACGCGGAAAGTCGGACAAGCTTTACAAACCTCAAGTTTAGCATTGACGTCATTTCATCATGTCTGCTTGCCATGTAAATGGTTATTTCTCCATTTAGAAATAAATGTTTAGAAGCATTTCTTTTTAAATCACATATGGATACAGTTTGGTTAAAAAATATAACACTGGCAATGGAAAAGCTTTGGAAAAGGTAAATAGCTCATAAACGTCAAAATATATTTTGGTCTAATGGAGCAAACAAAAGAGTTTTCTTGAAGGTGCACATGTTGTCTTGGCGCGAATGCATGGAGGTTGTTAACGTAATTACGAGTCACGATTTCCCAATTTCAATTTGTTACAAACGAATGAACATAGCATTAATCCTACTTTGCAAGAGAGTTTGATACTGTGGATAATGATAATGTACTTCCTCCTTCAGTCACTGATCGAATGATTCAGCCTGCCTTATTTGCTTATCTCCAGAAGCGCCTTTGTGCACTTAACTTGATTGAGAAGCTAAAACTGCATCAAATTCTTTGGAATGAGATTACATACTTATGTAAGTAAAAAGTGGTGGACTTGGCTCATATAAGCAGCCTTGTTCATGATCAGAAGTTTGGTGGTGAGCCCTGCTTCTTGCAGGGGTGCATAGAGGACTAAGGTCAAGTAATCAAGGTTAACCCGTGTTTAGTAGCAATGTAAACACGTGATCTGAAAGTTGTGATATTTGGTGAGAAGCATGCTGTGATTTTATGTGACATTAGCTGGAAAATATACTGTTGTATTCATTTATTTCTATAGCTGATTGTGAAAATGTCACATGGTATTTCTTATTTTTTTCCAGGAGTACTGTTACCTAGCTGTCAAATTAAAGGAAGAATAACATGTTTATGGTCTTAAAAAATACATTAGTTAATTTAAAGTCGGCAACTCTGACAAACATCACCTTTAAAATTGTGCATTTGTATTACTGTGGAATAAGATTGAGTAAATCTGATTAGTTTTGTGCATTTCCCTGCATAATCATATAAAGAACCATATGTGCCAAAGAGTGCTGGTAGTGAACAGGCGTTCAAACTAAGCAACTGCATGACATCTCAAAGTGGTGTTAAAATTGACAAATTCCCTTTAAGAGTGTCAGACGCCATTACAGGCCTATTTAGCAGCACCAAACTCCTCAGAGGCCCTTTTCACATCTTTAAAAAGTCGCTGCTGACCTAGAATCTCTCCAGCAGGTCGGGAGCTGAGAGCTGAAAAAAAGGTGGGAGGGAGGGGAATAGATATCACTCTCATGTTGTTGTTCCTCCATCACTCCCCCCCCCCCCCNCCCACACACACCTGGTGACAGTGTCTCGGTCACCTCTGGGAACCAGAGGCAGGTAGCAGGTTTCTGAATGAAGTCAACCACACAAAGCTCCAGTCAGCAACAGCTAAGCTTCCACTGCGTTTGTTGAACTACCAAATTATGCTGTATGTTGCTGTGCCAGATGTGCTGTATGTTATGAGACAAGCCTCAGAGTTTTTTTTTTTTTTTTNTTTTTTTTTTTTTTGGTTTTTTTTTGTTTTTTTTTTTAGATTTGTGTTTGTTTGGAGTGTATTAGTGGAAAAATCTGTACCAGTTTGAGGTAAACTAGAAATCCTGCCTGCAAAGAGTTTTGCAGTGGTCTAAGACAGTTAGGGTTAGCTAACCCTAACCCTAAGAAGCCTGCCATGTGAAGTATGGCCAGGGATGGTTGTTGTAGACTCTCTCTCTCTCTCTCTCTCTCTCTCTCTCTCTCTCTCGTCACTTTCTGTAGTGAACAAGAGTAGCAAGTCCATGCTTGTTTGTTTGTGAGCAACAGTTATTCAAAGTTGTCTTGGTGGCAGCAGAATGTGACCGCATCCTCACATTTCGTGGCGTGGGTGTGTGTGCGCTGTGCGTTACATACCTCATCAGCCATTGGTTGGTTGGAAATTACTTGCAGTGCATTTGCCTGTCCGCACATTCTTTCACTTTAGAATTGGCAATGGCAGTCAAAGCAACAATGGCAGTCCATGCAGTTAACTGTGTACAGAAAAACAGACACTTGACGTGCAGAGTCATGTTTTATGACTTTCTGGTACCATTTCAGTGTTTGCAGCAATGAATTTGTGAGCTGGAGCTTTTACATCCTGATTTTTTTCTGCACTGCATAAAGTTATAGACATTTACCATTCTGAAGCTGCTGGTCATAGCCATTTCGTACAAGAACTGTATTGCATTTTGCAAAGAGTGAGATTATAATTTGAACATAATACCACACCATCAAAATCTGTGGTCTTGAATGTTGATGAGTTGACCTCTCAATAAACTAGCCTGTTGTTCCTCAAAATCAGGGATGTATGGTCAGAGCCAGCAAGGCCTTCTCTGCTGGCCTAGAGATTGTCAGAATCATCAAATTATGTTTTTTATAATTTAATATATATTTTATTAATGCTATATGTACTGTATTTTACAAAATTCATTCCCATCAGTTTTGTTATTAACGTCATTTCATTCCTACCAGTACTCTCTCCCTCAGTTGTGCTGCTTCCAGTGTAGCTCATATAAATTAGAGCTTTTATCCAATCAGATTTTCCACCTGTGCTGTCTCCAGGTAAAAAAATCTAGCCTGAGGCCTTCAGAATCTCGAGTGAATCCCCTCTGCTATTCAAGCAAATTGGACAATGTTGTTGATTGTTAAATCTGATTGTTAAAATATATGACAATCAGATTTTGCCATGTTGGGCGTATTCTTTTACACACCAGGGCCTTCTAGCTGGCCTTGGCCTACATCATCAGNTTGCCATGTTGGGCGTATTCTTTTACACACCAGGGCCTTCTAGCTGGCCTTGGCCTACATCATCAGTACATCATTATGCTACACAGCTACAGCCTGCCAGAAATTCATCAGAAGAAGAGGAGGGCTGGTTAGCTTAGCTAACTCAAGTAAACCTAGCTAGCACGTAACGGAGCATTAATGTTTATTTAAACTTTCTTTCTTGACGTTTAGATTTTTAGATATAGTGCTTTAGATTTTTTGTTTCGATTTTTACTTAGCCCTGTTGTTTTTTTAACACACAATGGCTGAAGGAGGAGAAATGGATTAACTGATAAGGCTTTTTTTCACATTTTGGAACTGAAATGCACCAATTATGAAATGAACCGTGTCATTAAACTCTTTATAAAGACAGAAAGGAGGATGGACTTTATCTTCAGATGACAAGCAGCTTTGGTAAGTTTGATGGATTTTTATGTGGCTGGAATCTGTGGGAAGCCTGTTGAATACTGCTTGTGTTATTTGTGTTTTACGACATTTTTGCTTGCTCACTGGTCGTATGAGTAAATGTGATGGTTGTTGTTTGTTCTTGTTTCTTTGGTAATGACACTGATTTAGGCTATACCATGTTTATATGTGATGCAGCATCCTGTCATAATATGTAATAATGCCACATCCTATTCATGTCTCTGCAGTTAGTGTGTTGTAACTCTCATAGGTGTTGATCCTCGTGTTAAA
>VXCM01001015.1:0-21383 GCA_014773175.1 Lucifuga dentata
TATTATTCCAGCTGGGTATCGGATGACTGGTAGTGCATACATGTTGATGGCCTGGATCTTATTTCTTTATTTCATCTCGTTGAGCCAGCTTCTTAGGACCTGTCTCACTCTCTGGAGGTATTTGGCTGTGGCTGACCTCCTTGCCTCCTCATCATGGCTCCCATTGGTCTGTGGGATACCCAGGTACTTGTAACTGTCTTGTAAGTAAGTCTGCAATCCTGCCTTCTGGTAGCTCCATCCCTCAGTCCTGACCACCTTCCCTCTTTTTGTCACCATTTGGTTGCACTTATCCAGTCCAAATGACATCCTGATGTCATCGCTGTACATCCTGGTGAGGTGGATCCGTGAATCGATGTCTCATTCACTCCTGGAGTACAGCTTGATGTCATCCATGTAGAGGAGGTGGCTGATGGTTACCCCACTCCTGAACTTGTATCCATATCTGCTCTTTGCGATGATCTGACTGAGGGGGTTTAGACCTATGTAGAACAGTAGCGGGGACAGTGCATCACCTTCGTATATGCCGCACTTGATGGTCACTTGTGCGATGGGCTTGGAGTTGGCCTCTAGTGTTGTTTTCCACAGCCACATTGAGTTCCTGAGGAAGGCTATCNATGGGCTTGGAGTTGGCCTCTAGTGTTGTTTTCCACAGCCACATTGAGTTCCTGAGGAAGGCTATCAGTGTCCTGTTGGCCTTATATAGTGCCAAGCACTCCAATATCCATGTGTGGGGCATTGAGTCGTAGGCTTCCTTGTAGTCAATCCAGGCGGAGCTCAGATTGGTCTGTTTGGTCTTGAAGTCTAGCGTGACTGCTTTATCAACCAGGAGCTGGTGCTTTGATCATTTGGTGCTGTTTCCTATGCCCTTCTGAGCTTTGTCCATGTACTGACTCACTGACTCATGTGCCTGTTCAACTTAGCTGCTATGATACCTGAGAAGAGCTTCCATGTTGTGCAGAGGCAGGTTATTGATCGGTAGTTTGAAGGTGTTGTACCCTTGTGGGGATCCTTCATGATCAGTACTGTCCTGCCCTGTGTTAGCCAGTCTGGGTGAGATCCTGATGTTAGCAGCTGGTTCATTTGTGCTGCCAGGCATTCATGGAGTGCTAGCAGCTGGCCTAGTGGTAGTGTTACCACCTTTGACACAGGGGACTGGGGTTCGAATCCCAGTCAGGGCAAGACATCGATTCGAGCCTCCAGTAAGATCACCTCCAGTAAGAGGCTGGGGCTCCTCATGCTACACAAGCCTACCTCGGAAATATGGACAAGAGACATATGAATACAGCCATACCTGCTCGGATGTTACCTCGGAAATATGGACGAGAGACATATGAATACAGCCATACCGACTCGGTATGGCTGTATTCAAGGCTGTATTTCAAGGCTCGATATGGCTGTATTTGTGTTGCCCGGGTCAACTAGGTCCCGCGTCAGGTGTTGGGGAACCAGGACAACCTGATGGGAAATGGGCTACTGGAACAAGATGGACATGGACTGAGAATTGAGAGGCTCCAACAGACTGGCCATGTGACTCAGGAACCTGAAGGTGAAGAGCTGTCTCTGACGCAGCAAAACAGGGTTGACGAACAAACTACCACAACCATAACAGCCAAATCAACCGACCTGAAGATGAGAATCATGGCCAGACTAAATGCAGTCAATCCCCGGACTGACTCCCACGCCTCACTGACAAAGTTCCATCAGAAGAGGTGCTTGCAGATGTGAACACGGCTCTGCTCACTATCACCACCACCTCCATCACAGGCACCAGTGTACTTGTATATGCTACTGCAGCAGTAATCCTGGAGATGCTTGGGTACAAGGACAAAGAGCACAAGTCGCAGAGAATATATATATATATATGTATAATTCTGCATACAAAATATGGCCAACAAATTAACAACTGTTGCTATAACTATAAATGTACAAATGTGTCTGTACAGAATTTTATGTATTTGTAGTCAGAAAAAAGTCCAAGCTAGGTAAGGAAAACCAGAGGATCACTGTCCTGACTCAGAGTGGTACAGAGTGATAGATCAGAGTGGTTGTACAGAGTGATAGCAGCCGATGAGAAAAACCTCCTGGAACTTTCTTTGTCACATTGGAGCTGAATGAGTGCAAAAATGAGTGATGAATGAGTGAGTTTGCATACAAGAGTATGTACATTCTGCCATGTATGAAGGATTTGTTGGTTTTATGAAGGCCGTTTTATGAAGGCCATAGTCTATTGGTGCTTATTTGCCCTGCCTTTGGCAGAGCTAGTACCTCATGTTTTCTGTACCTTTCTGTTATCAGGCACTGCTGTGCTGGCTCCACAACTATATGAAAAACCTATGTGTGCTGTTTGATGTGTGTTCATGACTGACAAGAAAATGTGAGATGTTTGCTTCACTCATGATACATGGAACAGAGGAGCTCCCTTGGTCCTAAGTATTAAACTCTTACTTTTCACAAAAATTTGCAGGTTCTGTTGGCCTGGGAAATAGGACAGCATAAAATTATGTTTCCAGGCTTAGAAACAGCATCTTGTCTATATAACAAAGGGGCTTACCTGAGGCAACTGTCATCAGAAGATAAAGCGCAGTATTACTTCCATCCTCCAGTTCAAATTGCTCTTCAAGTGGCTGAAAACATTTGTGGTCTTACACCAAATGGTTTATGTCGACTATGAGATCACACTAATCTGATCTTATCAAACAAAGCATGTAAGGAGTCAGAATATTTTAGAAGAGATTAAAATGGGGTCAGAGGCACAAATTCAGCCACTGCTGGTTTGCTTTTTCATAGCAACTATTTGTTAATGAGACAGAAATGGTCAGGTGTGATGGAGTGAGAGATTGCTTACTGTGATCAGTCTCAGTGTATGCATTTTGATACGACCTCTCATAAGTATAAAATTTACCATTAAATCTCACCAATTGGCCAAAATCTGTGTAACTTCCTTTTATGCTGCACCATTGTAGGCTACAAAATATCACTGCTTATTCACTTCCATTTTAATAAATTATGACATAACAATGCTCAGCTTTCTGTATTTATCATGACTATCAGCTAATGGTCAGTTTGATGTGACTGAGGAGCTGCTAACTTTATATATTTCAGCAGCTACTGTATGTGATGCAATTGCTTGCGCTGATGTGATGTGAGCCAGTCAGAATACCTACCGATGTGCTTTCAGTTACTAATTCAGAAAAAGCTGGAAGAGGAGAATGGAGATCCCAATATTGCATTGCATTCAGACACTCTCTGTAGATTTAAAAACTGACAGTATTATGTCAGTTATGGTGAAAGGCATTACTAGCATCAGGTAGCACCAGTGTAATGATTTGAAGCACTTATCTTTGTTTAAAAAAATCCTCAATATGAGCTTGGAATAATATATAATATATACAGCGGGGTCCGAAAGTCTGAGACCATATTGAAATCAGTGATGTTTTCCATGTAAATCTGGAAATAAAGTCTGACATCACAAGAAGCTCTTTGGAACACTGTCAAATCATGCTGGGATAACTTGGGTCATCAGGTTTTGCACAAACTTGTGGTGTCCATGTTCAGTTCGAGTGCATGCTCTCATTTAAACAAAAGAAAAAAAAAGGGGGGGGAGCATATGAATACTAAGGTATTCCATAATTCATGTACATTTTTCAAAGATTCACCTTTTCACTCAAATTGTTAAGATGATATTATATTAAAAAAAATCTTGAAAAAATATTGGTTAAATTCAAAAAGATGCAACATAGAAGCATTTTCACAGAGGTCTCAGACTTTTGGACCCCACTGTATATATTTCAAATGTATTTGAAGGAAAACTGTTGTTTTTTTTTCCTTCACAATTGCAGCCCCCTTATGAGTAAAAATGGGGTATCTGCAGGTATCAGCAAACTAATCTTATTACCTTTTAAAAACATTTTTTATGTCCTTTTTTTAAAATGTTGAATGCTACTATAAGTCTTAGATTTTACCACCATCAAACCCACACAAAGCAATATTAAGCAGCAAACCAAGACACTGATGGGTGAGAAGAGCTACATAATTTCATTGTGTTACCAATGAGAAGACCACTGTACTGGTGAAAAAAAAAATGGATTGGGAACAATTTACCTGACAGCTTAAAATGAATAGAAAAACTGATAACATTTTCTTGTGAATAGAAAATCTTCAGCCATGCTTTCCATCTGCTATGGTCCTTGCTAAACTATGGTCCTTGACTGCCCATCTATGAAGATGTTGAATCTAAAAATATAAAATCAACTGTGCAGAAAAAAAAATTAAAAAAATCCAAGTTTGTCATTCTTAAATCTTTTACTGTGCCTACTGCCTTTTACTGTAATGTTGCTCTAGTCTTCAAAAGTCCATATCAAGAATCCATAATTAGAGCATGTATTTGTCTTTCTTTCTAACTCTGACTCAGTTTAACTCAGTGCATTCCTCCTTATTAGTTCTGTCCATCTCCAGGTAATGGGACTGGACACGACCATCCTTGCAAAATTGGATGTGCATGTCTTTTTTGTTTTCTTTGTAGATGTAGATTGTTTAGGCTTTCATCAAATATTATAACAAAAGGTTAACAGTTGATACAAGCTCCTTTCTTATGTATGTGGCAAGTCCAAATCTTAGTACTTTATGCCCCATGAAAAAGTCTTGGCAATCTCCAAGTCTGGAAACTTGCCATTGAACACCTGAGAAATACCTTTGTAAGATGTATATGAGTAGTGCTTTACTGCTATGTTGAGACACTGCAGAGTCTCTGCCTCAAGTCTTACGGTGGGTCAAAGCATCATTTAGAGTTCACTTGGGGCTGATTCTGTTACATTAGTAAACCAGCAACGGTGGTTGTGGTAATAGCCATGGTGTTGGTTGTGGCAATACTTGCAGCTGTTTCTGTATTTGTAATGGTACAAAAACATAAAATAAATGGTTTCTGTCCACATTTTAAAGCAGATCCATGGCCGTCTGACAGCAAATGAGATTTCAGTGCATGGGTACAAATAGTGCCCATGCACTAAAACTTAAAACCCTTTCACGTGCGGCACTATATGCTTCTCAGTCATGTCCCCCAATTTCACACAACCATGGTTGATAATGTTTTTCGAGCTATTTTGCCAAGAAATCACATTTTTCCATTTAAGCATTGGTTGGTTTGATTACTTTTCCTGTTTGCTCTAATTAGTCTTGCAACCAGTGCATCGAAAGTTGCTGCTAGTCCATCTACTGTCCATTCACGTCACATCACATTGTATGATGGCAAAAGAGTATAACTTTTGTTCTGGCCTGATGACTTTTCAGAATTTTAAGTTTCTACTTTCCAACAATGAAAATTTTCTACAAATTAATAAATAAATGTGTGTGTGTGTGTGTGTATATATATATATATATATATATATATATATATACACAGTATATATAAATTAAGTTATTAAGTTTTTGTTGTGATTTTTAACTTTGGGGAAAAAGTAATTGGGTTATTTTTTTAATGGAATTCAAGACTTTTTAATGCCATTTAAGGCCTTAATTTTGGTAAAATCACTTTAAGAAGATTCAAGACTTCTGTGGATCACCTGAGCAGTGCTCACAGCTTGAGAGCCCTGCTATAAGCTGATATCATTATCCTGTTACACACTAAGTCTTACAAACTTAGTCTTAATTCACCATTTTATGTTCCAGAATGGAACATAAAATGGTTTGTGGTTTGTGGCCTTGACTGCTAAAACACGCATGTATGTGCTTTTAAGTATGTTATTCAATTATTTACTGTTTACAGATATGATGCTATTTTTAAAAAAGTATGCCAAAGTTTAAGGCAGATGGAGCTTCCAGTGCCTAAAATATTTATCATATATGGCAATTATATTTCATGTCCCTGCTATAAACAGCATCGACACTGCAATGGTATGATGTCATATAAAAGATAGACACGTTATGTACATGTTAGATAAAAGATGGATAGGGCAGTAAAGATAATAGATTCACAAATAAATTCCTGCTGAGAAGCATATCCTCCTCAATGTAGCTCATTGTTTGACATTAAATTCTAACACTTAATATAAGAGATCTTCCTGTCATATCGGACATTAAATACAGTACTGTGCTACAATAAAACATGACAATAAATACAGCATTGTGCTAAAAGCCTCCTTCTAATGTTCAGGCATTACTATGGACCATGTTTTGTTTTTCATGTAATCAAGCATGTTATGTTGATGGACAGACCTGAGCCATCATAGCAACAATCCAAAACAAGGTTTTGAAGTGACAAGAACATCCACACGTGCGTGCACGTCCATCAATGAACACTATACAGTCATGCTCTCTTCTCTCTTCTGTCTGTGACATGCACGCACACACACACACACACACACACACTGCAGGTTGACGTCTCCATCAGGATTTAACCTTTACTCAGACACAGCTTCCTAGTCTGCCTCTGCTGTTCTGTCTTCCATTTTTTTGAATTTAACATTGATTGTAGTGCAATTTAGAATTCTCCATGGAATAAAATACAAAAAAAAAAAAAAAAAAAAANAAAAAAAAAAAAAAAAAAAGTGTAATTCTCTTTAGGGATTGTGGGAAAAACCGCAGCACCTAGGGGAACCCATCAGCTACAGGGAGGCCATGTAAACACCTGCACTGCCCTGAAAATCACAAGAACTTATCATTGCAGACATTTTGGCTTGTAGCAGAAAAGTACCTGAACCTTCCTGTTCTCCCCTCCCTCTTTTCTCCAGCTGCAGGAGAATAGAGGGGGGATCACTGGCAGTTGCTGGCAGGTGGATGGACTTCCTTCTGCCAACGGAGAGAGGCTGGCTCTCAAGTGTGTCCTCTGCCTTAGTCAGCAGCCATTATCTTGATGTTCATACACTTCACATACATTTGTAGCCATTTCCTCCAATATCCACTTGTGAAGTAAAAGATGAATAAACCTGCAATAATCAATATTTTTGATAATAACATAGATGCAAGTAGGGGTGATATGACGTCAGAGGGTTGGCTGTAGTTATGAGCCCACAGAGAAATGAATATTCCTCCTTTGAAATTAATAATAAAGACTTTATCTGATATATGTAGACAACACGCCAAATAACAGGAACACATTCCAGTTTGATATTTATGGAACAAATGCTCATATGCAGTACTACACAGATTTACCAGTAATATAATTTTTTTTTTTTTTTTTTTTTTTTGCCAAAACACCTAGTACTATTGCAATTAGATATTTTGATTCATATGCTGTTTTTTAATATACTGGTATGCAGCCATCTCCAGCTATAACAGGATTGTTTACACACACACACACACACACACACACACACACACACACACACACACACACACACAGAGTCATATCTTTCGCCCTGAACATAGAGAGTGACAACTGTGAATGAGGATGCTAAAACAGTGACAGGAGAGTAATTTAATTCAGGCAATATTCCATGGGCCAGACAGAGACCATGTCTGCAATGCTGCTTAGAGCAATGTCAAAATCACTAACAGTAAAATTGGAAATGAACACAACATTTATGTCTGCATGGACTGAATATGTCAGCACTAATTAACTTTACATTCTACAAAAGGTTATGACCATTATGTATTTGTACTGAGAGCAAACAGGTAAAATAAACATTTTAAGGGTAATTCTTTAACTATACAACAACACAACACATTAAGTAGTAGTTGTCCCAAGTAAGTACAGGAATTTTTTTCAACAGATTTGTGATGATAAAATGCACATTTATTGACTTTGTAATGACTTAAAATACAAGTTAGCCTTAATATTTAACATATTTATTAATTAGCTACCTTTGAATACCACATAAGTGTTTGTCAGATTTAGGACTCGTGAATCAATGTGCACTGTGCTCATTTATTTAACTTTTATTTTCACTTGGGAAAATACAGCAATGAGCAAGGAGCCCTCCTTTACAAGTGTGCCAAGTTAGTAATTTGAACAGAAAAACGGGGAAACACAGAAAAAGGAAAAAAGAAAAAAACATCAATTTCTTTTGAAAGTCACATGGATACAACAATTTGTCCCTTATACTGAAAATTACATCCAATTTCCACAGTTCCATTCAGTGTGAGAACCCACAAAACCAAATCACAAAAGGCAAAGAAAAATGTAAAATTATAGAAATCTCTGCCTGAGTGACAAGATAAATGTGTAGATGACGTGTTTCACTGAGTTCTCACAATAGGGTTCCCATACTCAACTTGACAAAATGGATTCTAAGTCGGGCTTAATTGAAGTGGATAATGTGCTAGGAACCATTATATAAAGATGTATAAAAGTCAACACAACGCATAATACATCTACGGAATTTTTGTATTTTTATGTGTGAATAGAGAGCAAAATTCATAATTTGCTGAACATAATTTTTGACTTAAAAACATTATATTTTCTTGTTTGTAATGATTTGAGTAAGAATCTGATTTGCGCACGTGTGTGTGTGTGCTGTCTTTGCTGAAATACAACTCATCATTACTTGACGAGACAAAAACAGGTTTCTTGAAATGCTCTGAACAGGATTAAAATGAATAAGGTAAGGGTTATTGCAGATCATATTGTTAATCTATGTAGGAAAAATAGTAATCAGGTTTTTTTTTTTTTAACAAATTCACATGTTCTATAGTTTGAGTATGGATGCAATTCGTAAGGAAAACTGTATTCGTTGATGTTAAATCTCGTAAATATATGCTTTGTACTTCAATTGCATAAACTCAGAAACAATAAGATTTTGGTTTAAGGCATTGGAACAGAGAATGTCTACCTCCTACCATACTTTCTGAACCAAGATTGAAATGTAGTAAATTCAGTAAAGATTAACGTGAGAAAAATAATTCTCTTTTAGTGGCAGCATCATTTGTCACCTAACATGGTAATATATGCACTTTATGATGCTGCTGCCAAAAGATAATTTGTTTTGGTCATAGCAAATGAAATTAAGTGAAAAAAACTGGATTGATGGTGCAGTGAAGACAGGGTCTGTAATTGGAGATCACACGTTTGTTTTCTCTGGAAGACTAAATTTTACAAAGCCGACAGTCCATATTTACTTATTTGGGTTCCTGTTTAGTTTAAGTTTTATAAATGGTAATTTTATTATTTTGGGTGCAAGGGCATAGAGCTTTAAGTTGCTCACCAAAAGAGCTACACATGGTCACAGCAATACTGTCACATACACAGGAGGAAGAAAAAGTGAAGTTGTTGGAATTATGATTTCTGCATTAATTATTTAAAACATCTGTTCTGATCTTCATGTAAATCCCAATAATAGACAAACACAATCTGATTTAATAACTAAAAACTAATGCTTAATATATTGACAAAAAACAAATATAATTTTGCTTAAAGGTTTAAAAAGTAAGTGGCTCTCTGGTTTAATGGGTTTTCATAAAGCTGTTGGGAGTCCATCGAGTCAAAGAGCTTGCTCCTCTGAAGAAAGACTTCTTCATGTGAATCATAACCTGATCAAAACAAATTTCAGAGCACTTCAGAAGAAGAACTGTAGAAATGCACAAAGCTGGAAAAGCTCCAATAACATTTCTAAGGACCGTGTTCTGGGTCAGTACACAGTAAGATTAATAGTCTGCAAATGGAGGGAATTTAGTACTGTTGCTGGTCCCTAGGAGGGGGTAATCTTGCAAAGACCACAACAGCACAATATGAAAAGCTGAAGGAGACAAAAAATAAGAATAACAGTAAAAGATCTGTGCTTCGATAGTGCTTACTAAATAAAACAAAAACTACTGGTCTCCAGTAAATCAATCAATCAATACTGCACACCTCAGATTTTTTAAAAGACCATCTGGATGTTCCAAAAGTCTCCTGGGACAATGTTTGGAGGAAAAAGAATACTGCAATCAAACATCAAAACCTCATCCTAACTCTGAAATATGGTGCAGAACGCATCATGATTTGGTGCGTTTTTCAGCCTTCAGGGCCTGGATGGCTGACAGTCATTGGAGGAAGAATGAATTCAGTGTATACTTTCATACTGTGGTGGCATCAGCCATCTTCTAGGTTTTGGTCTGCTGGGGGAGCAGCATCTTGACTGCTGACAGGAAGAGATTTAACAAACTGGGTTAAGAAGGCCAGCTCTGTCCTGGGATGCCCCCTCGATCCAATGGAGGTGGCAGGAGAAAGGAAAATGACGGCTAAGCTATCATCCCTGATGGAGAATATGTCCCACCCTATACAAGACTTGTTGACAGCATTGGGCAGCCACTTTAGTGACAGGCTGCTTCACCCATGGTGTGTGAAGGAGAGATACTGCAGGTCCTTCCTGCCTGCTGCTGTCAGACTTTACAATTAGCACTGCTCCCAGTAGACTGCACATACCAAAACTGATAATTCACCCATGTGCAATATCAATGTATACTGAACTGTGCAATATCAATATTTCCTATGTGCAGTAATGTGAATTCAACAAATTCAGCCTATGGACTTATTATATTTTGCTTACTTATTTTATTTTGCCTTATTTTATTTTGACTTATTATATTTTGTCTGTTGTTGCCTTGCACTATCCCCTTTGCTGATGTAATACTGCAATTTCCCCACTGTGGGATTAATAAAAGATTGTCTTGTCTTTTCTTGTTCTGTCCTGTCCTGTCTTATAATAATGTGTTACGGGTTGGAGAGAGGGACAAACAGTGTCTGACCAAGGCCAAAATTACCAGGCTTGACTTGAACCTCATTGAGATGTTGTGCAATCTGTTCAATTCCAAAAACTATTGAAAAAAATCATGGCCAGTGGCCACACAGAAATTTAGAATCCATTGGTGCATGGTATAGAGGTAGCTGAAGATTTAAATACTTTTGTTTTTGTTGGAATGAGGCCAGAGAGAATTAGATATCAAGACTTCCAACAGTTGCTACTGTTTTAAAATACATTTGTAATGCAACTGTCTGTCATTGTAGTTATCTATAGTGTGGACAGTAGGATTGCAGTCAACTAAGGCAAGGATAATATTTTATTCATAGCAACAAAAGGCACCCTCTGGAAAGAAATAACCTGTTTTTCATATATTGTCAGTGTCATGATACACATACATCCAGTTTCTCTGAACAGCCATTAAATGTCACACCTACATCAAGGACAGCAGTCTCCGCCACTGGAGGGATGATGGCAATCAATACTTCTTCAACCTCCAGCAAGGTGTGTTTCAGATGACTGACAGATGTCTGAAAAAATGTTGTATCCACCTTGTTAGAATAAAGAGAGTGATACACACAGGCATGGTAACTGTAACTTAAAATTTAAGAGCAATGATAGCCACCGCAGAGTGGCCAACCAGAGTGGCCAACCTGTGCCCCTCACCTGCACAACTTCCATCCAGTGTATGCTCTGTCACCTCAAAACAACCATAGGAATTCTGGGAGATGAGGACAGAAATGTTGAAGAAGTGAACCATGAATTTATATATATATATAATTTTGTAAAATTTCATTATGAAAATATTAGGATAACTGGTCTTGCTTCATCACCATCTGATTTTGAATACTACAACTGAGGCTTGCATTTCTGTGGGAAAACAGCTGCTTTGCCAGCAGGTCCCTCTGCTCCCATGTGCTCAGAGTGACTCCTCCATCTCTGTCATATGGCAAATGCATCTGTCCCTCTCTTCATCCTAGGTCCTGTAATGTTTCCTCTTTGAGGTCAAAGTCACATCCATGATCCAATATGGTATAGGTCACAACATGCTACAAAGTACTCTCTGAGGCCTACATGTAATATTTCATGTGCCTAGTCTGAACATCTGAAATGTAAAAAAAAAAAAAATTAAAAATCCAAATGTCCAGTGTTTGAGAGACCTGGCACTCCTAAACACATGGTTAAAAAGACTTGCATTTGTATTGTGGCCAAAATGTACAGTATGACATACACAGCCACAATTGCTTGTAATAATAATAATAATAATAATAATAATAATAATAATAATAATAATAATAAATTTTATTTGTTGGTGTCTTTCATAACACTCAAGGACACTGTACAGTACAACAAATAAAACAAAACAGTATAAGTAATAGATAATAATAAAAGTTGATTTATAAAGCATAGGCTAATTTAAACAAGTGTGTTTTAGTCTATGATTTGAAATGTATGATGGAGTCCAGCTGGCGGATGTGAAGTGGAAGTGAGTTCCAGCATTTGGGTGCAGAGCAGCTGAAAGCTTTGGCACCCATGTGTTTAGTCTGAAAGTTGGAACGGACAGTAGGGCAGCTGAAGAGGATTGCAGAGAATGAGAAGGAGTGTAGGGATGGAGGAGCTCTGAAAGGTATTGGGGGGAAGGAAACTTCTTCCGACATTTTCAGAGCTCCACCAGCAGCTCACTGTGCTGAGGGCAGACCGCAGCCAGCCAGGTAGGAAGGAAGGCCCGCCTACAGCCAGATGATTGACAGCTTGGCCCACAAAAATATATCCAAGAATATATCAGAGAATATATCCAAGAATATAAAGAAGAATATAAATGAAAAACAATATGGAAATAATTATAAAAAAATAAAAATAAATAAATGAAACTATATAAACATAAATAAATAGAAAAAAATTTTAAAAAAATATATAAGGAAATTAACAGAAATTTAAATGGAAACATAAATATATATATAAATATATAGAGAGAAATAAATACAGAAATGAATAAATATTTACAGAAATAAATGAGCAAATGTGAAAATAAATAAAAATGTTCATAATTATTCTTTTTTATATTTTTTTAATTTATCTTTATATTTTCACATTTATTCATTTATTCTTTTATTTAGTCCTCTTTATTTCCACATTTATTTGTTCTTTTATTATTCCTCTTTATATTTCCCCATTATTTGTTCTTTTATTTATTCCTCTTTATATTTCTACATTTATTATTCTTTTATTTTTAATTTTGGAACAGTGGGCATTCCATCGCAACAAACATGCTTGCAGGCAAAAAATATACTGAAAACGTGTGAGCATGCTACATGAAAAGCAGACCTATTTTTCCTCATATGCCCTTCATATTACCCAATGACACATGCATTGTATTTTGAACTGATAAATCATTTAAAATAGATATCAATGGTCAGTGCTACAGATTTATTACAGCAATATCTATCTGCAAGTCCTTTGTGTTCTATATCGGTAACTGAGCAGTAGAATACAGATTAATGGATTTAAGATTTTCAATACTATAACATTTTCTTTTCATTTTGCATTAACTTTCTGTCTTTGTAAACTATATATTTTCTTTTTCTTACAGTATGCTCAGCTGATTCTGTTTTCCTTTTCTTTCTCTAATATGCCCTCTTATAAAATTCACCATCTCTTTTCCTTTCCCTTTTTCCATGCTATCATTTTTTTTTTCTGTCAGTCTTATTGTTGTGCCCTTGGCTTTCATTTCTCTGAGGCTTTGATGGGTGCTCTGATGGTAAAATGATTGACTAGCTGAACTGATTTCCACACACTAATCATGACAACATCACAGCTTAGTCGATTTCAATTCACATCACATCAAAGCAGTGGAACGTGAAAAAATGCCAAAAGACATTTTCCTCCATAACTGATTGAAAAATATTGTGCTTTGTCAGTATCATGTACAGCAAAACTTCAATTAAATATAGATAGACCTTAACATTCTCAACATTTTGGGGCATTTTACTTCTGCTTCTTGCTGCTTTTTCTCTTTTTAAACTGGCATTAACTACAGCTGCATTATTTACCTTTGGCCATTGTCACAACAGAAAAACAAAACTGACAGATTTAATACTGTCTCATCAAGTTGTCATGACTAAAATGTTAGCCAGCAAACAATTGCCATCTTAAACATTCAACAGACATTGAGCAATAGTAGTCGATGAGATCAGATGATTCATGCTGAAGGAAACTGTTGTGCCATGTTGCTCAAACAATACACACTATAAGGTGATACAGCTAGGTAAAGCTAGGCATAAAAACTACCTGAACAAAGCTATATTAAAGAGATGAATAAAACTATTAGAAAAAGGGGTGCTGACAGAAAAAGGTCTGGGAACCACTTACAACTTGTTTTCATGTGCTAAATACTCATTTCCAAGCCCAATGAACTGAATTTGATGTGGAAAACTTATGGAATCCCCCTCAGTACTATACTTGCAGGCCTGTGGCCAAGGACAGAGTGCAAAAGTTTAAGATTCCATAAAGTCTTGCTGTTTTTAACCCGCATCTTACAGTTCATTTAGGCTTGGATATTCCCCTTCTCTAATTCTCTTCTGCTCTCGTCTCCCTCTCATTTTCTCCACGTATGACTAAACTAATAACAACAGCATTCCCCCAATTTATCTTCTCGCAAGGGGAAAAAAAAGAACATTAAACTTAATATCCATGTCTTTAACTGACAGGCAAAAGGCCAGTGTTTTACCTCTAAGCCTGATGCTAATCATGATGACAATATTAAAAAAAAAAAAAAAAAANAAAAAAAAAAAAAAAAAATGCACAAGATCCTCACAGCAGCCCTGTCATCTCTGACATTTCCCATTTTCCATCTTGTTATCTGCAGCCTTCTGTTGACATTCCCATAGCCTCACGTGCAGCGCCAGAAACAGTCGAAGGAGGCTCTAAAAATAGCAACAGCACAATGCTCTGTGTGCCCAATATGAGTGAGCACGTTTTTAATATCTCCTCATTAAATATGCATGGGATTAATACTCTAGACTCCACTGTTTATTGAGTGAGAGGCATTGTTTTGAAATTCATCTACCCTGCACCCACCTCCTAAATCAATTGTTTTCAAGTTCAGTACATGTAGATGGATAATGTTTGACTGAATGACATGTATGTAGGGTCGAAACAGATAAAATATGTTGAATATAACAATGTAATAATATAATACAGACCTTACACAGAGTACTTACTGTTTCATACAGTATATTTATCACTACAAAGTAAAGCATGAACTCCAGCAGTCTCCACCTTCCTTCATAAATACATCCCATTTTTTCCTGCTACAATATTGTTTCTTGGTAACATTAATTAGCATAACAGTAACTACAGTTATTCACCCTAATACATAATTTGATTGATAGGTCAGATACCAGAATATAACTCCTTCAACTTAATACAAAAAAGGAGGTGCATTTACTCTCAAATATGCATTGTTAATGACTTCAGCCATGGCTAAGAGGGAGATAGTCTTGCTATCAGTGTCAAATGATGCACAGCAGACCTGCAGCCAGGAAATATTCTGTGTCTGTCACATACATGCACAACTTTCTCTGTTCAGATCTCTATTTCACACAGTTGTCTCGATGTTCTCACAGAGACATTGCTGTGTCTCTGTCTCTTCATTCAGGAATCTGTTAAAATCAAAATTCTAACTACCCTGTGCAGGTGTTATTTAATTGTAGTTATCAGTTACGACTCCACAGCCAGGGCAGCATATGCTATATCATCAGATCTGCAAAACCTCTTTTATTTGATGATGCCCATTTGGCTGTAGAAGGCTTCCATCATCAATTGTCATTTGATAATTTCTAAGACGTTGCCAAATCTGTGGTAAGATAGGCATGAATGTTACCAGGCAGATAAAATCCCTTCGCTGCATTGGCTCCAGTGACAGCCTCCATAATCCTAAGGGACAGGCGTTGCCATGACAACAGCTTGCCCTGAGCTGAGCTGGCAGAGCATACAAACAAATGATTACGAGTAAAAAAACAAAAAAACAAAAACCTGTTTGTGCCAGATATGTGCATAACGGGCAGTCACAACATTCTGCTTTCCCTCTGTTCTGTAGAAGCAAGGCAAAATGTGTGAAAGTTCGAGTCCATTTTAAACAAGACACGAGTACCCAAGGCAAGTACCACACACGGCACTGACCTTGGATCTATTTGGAACCAACTTTGCACAGGAGTTGTGGGTCATCACTGCATTGTGGAAAAGCTAATAATAGAGTAATCCTACAAGCAGCAAGGCCAACAATGTCTGACATGGTGCTTTTAACATCAGTTCACACTGAAGCTAAAGGAAAGAAATGATTCTGCTGAATGACCAAAAGTTCAGGCGCCCACTATAGATGTACAGTAACAATACATGTACAGTTGTGGGAAAAAGTTAGTGAAGCCTTTGGAATTAAGTAGCTATATTTCTGCATTAACTCTTAGTCAAATTGTGATCTAATCTTCATAATAATTGCATAATAAACACATTCTACCTAAACTAATGAGACAAAATTTTGTAACAAAATTAGAGACATTTGAGACAAAACTACTAATTTTGATTAGTAATTAATCCACATAAACTCAAATTCCAAATAACTGAAAAACTTTTTTTTTTTTTTTCCAAATACGTGGTTATTTATTGTAATCTGTGTTGTTCCTACTGAGTCCTCACCTCTTAAGAAATATAAGAACTCTGAGCTTGCAGTACCCCAGAGAGTTATGCTGACATCACTTTTAAATTAAGACAGATGAGATCTTTTTTTTTCCATGAAAATATGTAATATATGGAAACTACCATGTGTGTTTTTTATAGTGTAACAGAATTTTTTTTATACCATTTTTATAACTTTGCAGTTGCAGTTCTAAGCAAGGATTAATGGGACAATAAGCAGTATAAGATAATATGCAAGACAACAGATTCTGGGGGTGTCTTTTCTCAGGGTGGGCTGGGAGGCACCCACAAATATAACTAGAGCATTAAGCCCAGTCAGAGGAAACCTAGACACTCTTACCTTAAGGTGATCAACACTTAGCTTCCCTGCATCACTGCTACATCCTACTGTTGTTGTTGTTTTTTTTTTTATTTCTTGTCATAAAAGTTTATATTTTGGAGCTTTTTTAGTTGGCTTCCCATGATAAACTGCACACATTTTTTTAAAAAAATGAGAGTGTCAGTGTCTTTGTGAAACTATTTTGGGAGCCACAAGTCACCAAAGCATGTTTCCTTGGAAAGCTCAGGCTGCCAGGGTAATTTAAGTTTCAACAACCAGCTCTCATATTTACGTTTGTGATGGAGGAGCATTTAATCATAGAGGCATTATAAGTCCTTCTCTCTGGACTCATATCCTCACAGAGTTGTATCTTCCAGGAACATATCAAATTAGCATCCCTGCCCACAGGCACCACAGGGAAAACACTAGACTGTCTGTAATGTGGGATCCAGGAGCTGTCTGACAAAGCCCAAAGGGCCAAGTAGCCTTTACTGCCTTTGGTTAGAGGTTTCAGAGAGCATGTGGGAAAGAGAGAATGAGAGTGGGTGGACAGTTTCATCAGTGCAAAGACAGAGAGAAAGCAAGGTGTTCTCCCAGATAGTTCAGGGGGATGATGGTGACTTAAAGAAGGGCAGAGTTGAACTGATTAGTTAATGTGAGAAAAAGCAAACCTAAGGACCTTAACAGACATTCAATCCCACACATTCTCCTACAGCCATGTCTGTGAATACAAATAGGATTTGAAACTACATGCATAACAGTAAAATTAGTACAAAAGCCAGTCACATCCAATCAAGTCAAGTCAAATCAAATTATTTATAAGCACATTTAAAAACAACAAGGTTCACTGAAGTGCTGTACAATTATAAAACACAAATACAAATAAATGAAACTACTAGAGAAATAAAACACAATAAAACACCAAAGACAACCATAAAACATGATGCTTAGACGCAACAGAGCAGAAGTCAAATTTCAGTCTGGTTGTAAAAGGCCAAGGAGAATAAATAAGCTAGCCGCAATTTAAAAGTCAGCAATGTTGCTGCAGTGTGAATGTAGAGGGGTATTCCAAAGTTTTGGAGCTGCTACCTCAAAGGCACGGTCTCTCTTATGCTTTAGTCTGGACCTGGGAAAGACCAGAAGCATCTGATCAGCAGACCTGAGTGACGTAGAGGGAGTGTGGGGACATAAAAGTTCTGAGAGGTATGGTAGTGCAAACCTATTCAGTGATTTTAAAAAAAACAACAACAAAAAAACAGTAAAATATTAAAATCAATCCTGTAGCGAACTGGAAGCCAGTGGAAAGACATGAGTATGGGGGAGAAGTGGTTTCGCTTGCATGTGCCCATCAGGAGCCAAGCTGCAGCATTCTGGACTGACTGCAGACGATTGATGGATGATTAGTTGATTCCAACATACAGAGAGTTGCAGTAGTCAAGTCTAGATGAAACAAATGCATGAATCACCTTCTCAAAATCAGAAAAACAGGGAAGAGGTTTGACTTTTGTTAACAACATGCAAGAGGTCATGTCAATTATTCAAGAAGCCTGGGTTTCTAATTATGTATACGTGTCATCAAGTATACATATGAGATATCTGCATTATTAAAATTATAACATCAGAAATATAAAAAATTGGGCTGAGATTTTTTATTAGTTTATGTATTTTATTGCTGGTGAAACGTACATTCCTGCTAATGGACACAAATTCATCCCTACTATGATCTAAAAACTGTTGCCTTATCTTACTATAATGCCAGTAATTCTGCTGTCTGTCTGTCTGTGGCACGCATATCTCGAGAACGTGGTGCTGTATGAAGCTGAAATTCGGCAAGTATAACGCTTGAGACCCAAGGATGTGCGTTTTCCGTGTGTGAAGGTGTTTGGTTGAGCGGTTCTCGAATTCATGCCAGTAAAAAATAGTCCGTGCGTGGAAGAATACGCGGCAGCAGGACATGCTCTGGGCACAACAGCACTTCGCTCTGCAGGAGTCGGCCGTCGGGTACTAACGGTCACTGCACTTTTTCCTCAATGCAGATGTAGACTGTCTAATATCGCCAGACTTAGGTTATCCAACTTTACAAAGGACATTTCTTGCTTTTGCATATTTCTATAGGCTATTTTTTTGTTTTCCTGTTTGTGATAATAGTAGCACTACAGTAGTGCATGTGCACATGCACAATTACATATCGAAACTGGCCAGCTTCAACTGTAATGAAATGAATTGTCTCTCCGTCTGGCAGACGGAGAGACAGACAGTTAGTGAGACAAAAATGATGAAAGAAGGATATGGGCTTTGCAGGATCTCTCTCTCTTTCTTTTTCTGCTGAGGACCTTGGTATGCTAACAAGTTTACCTTAGTGGAGAAACCGACTGCGCATTTTACAGCACAGTAAAGGGTTGGTTGTCTGCATGCATTGGTCATTCAGTACTAACGGTCTTTGTCCCTATTATTATTATTATTATTATTATTATTATTATTATTATTATTATTAAAAACCTTAATTATCTAATTTACTCATGTTAATCCAGGTTTTGTAATCAGGAGCTTTCACCTTACTTAAGAGGCACCAATTATTAAAATATTAAAAATCTGGATTCAGTATGTTTTGAACAAACATACCAAATCCTGGAGTACATGGTTCATGGATACATCTTAACTATAATCTGAACTATAAAGACAGAAATCTCTGTCTGTGGCACCAACATCTCTAGAACCCAGCTCTATATGAAGTTGATATTCAGCAGGTTTATTGCTCAGGACCCAAGGACGTGCAATGTCACATGGTGAAGTTGTTTGGATGAGTGGTTCTCAAACTGAACAGTGCCTGTAAAAAGTAGTCTGCGTGGCATGAAGATACCCTCCAGACGCGGCAGCATATGCTCTGCTCCACGGGCACTAATAGCAGGCTGGGCGCACACCACAAAGTCCGGCCCAGTCCGAACATGCTCCAGGCAATGGCAGAATATGCTCTGGGTGCAACAGCATACAGTATATGCTCCACTCCACAGGCATTTATGGCAGGCTGTGGAGCACACCATATATGCCAGCCCAGTCCAAGCATGCACGTTTTCAATGGGCACTGCACTAGTATCATTAAATCATGCAACATATCACATTTATCATCTTTCTCAATTTATTTTTGGTGCTGTACATTAGCATGAAATTATTTATTCTTTGAGGACAGGAATGAAGGTTCATGATTCACTTTGATTTTCATGTTTCACACATGAGAAGTGACACAGAAAATGATGCAAAGTCACATTTAAAGGACCACCTGGTCACTTTGCATGTTTGAGCCCAATAAATACTACTCATATATATTACGTTATTGCCAACCAGTTTCCAAAACATAAAACCATATTTTAGTTTTTGTGTTATTTTGCCAAATTCCCTAATCTTTCAAAATCAAATGTTCAGGCAATACACCTACCTTAAAATTCAATGTTTCAGCTGCTAAGTTTATGTATGATTATCGAAGGCACACTGTCATTTTAATTTCCTAGGAAAAGTCTTCTCCTGGGACTATATTCCCTGGTGAAGACATACATTTTCTCCTGGGTAACTGTTGAATACATGTGGAAACACTAAAACTGCATTACTTCAACAAAAAATTTAATATATGTCCTATTATATATATATATATATATATATACACACACACACACACACACACACACACACGTGTNTTATATATATATATATATATATATACACACACACACACACACACACACACACACGTGTGTGTGTCCTATTTGCTGTGATAGATTGCCTATTTCAAGTTTCTACAAGTTGATTTAATTGCATTTTGGAATGAACTGAAACCAATGCTAATCTGGAAGGTAGGGAAAAAAATGCAAAATTTACAGGTCTAGTAGTATGTTTGGGAAAATGGTTGGCAGTAATGTAATGTGTATGCTGGTTGTATATAATATATGCAAACATGGAAAACCGGGGTGCTCCTTTAAGTCAGGGTTTGCTTTTTCCATAAATAATAAAATAAATAATAAATACTAAAAAACCCTGATATGCAAGAAAAAGAAAAGAATATTGAGCCATGCTTGCTGATGTTTTGTTGCAAGTGGTACGACTCCTCCCCTTGTTCCTCTCACTCAATGTCTTGTTCTCTCATTGGCTGTAGTTTATTGCTGCGATCATTGTCATCACAACCTATTTCACAGTACAGGATTTGGACTTCCATTAGCCTGCTTGATATTCATCAAGCATGTTTGATGCATTAGTGCCTCTCTCAGATTGCATCTTTGAGAACTTCACACATAGCATTAGCATGTGCTTTAGCTCATTTGCCTTTGATCTGGGGCTTTTGTCAGTGATAACTACCAACTGGTAGCAGATGGAAAATCTTGTGCTCTATCCTTTATTTGTTTGCTTTTAATCATGTATTTTGTTGTGTCATATCCTAGACTACATTACTATCCCATTGTACAACTGTGTTCCTTATTAACTCCCAAAATATTGTTTTGTTTCACATTTTCTGTTTCATGCTCTAATGTACACAAATACGCAAAGATAGCATCTTACTATTAGGGATGCGCCAATCCGATATTCAGTATCTGTACCAATACTGGCCAAAATCACTGGATCGGATATCGGATGAAATAAAAATATAATCTAATTTGATCCATAAACTCAAACTATCATGTAAATGCTTAATTACATTTCCAACGATTATGCTGTGAAGAGGGGGGGGGGGG